>CM023491.1:66432044-66651846 GCA_013339685.2 Hyalomma asiaticum
TACCAAGACTATAGTCTTGCCTTTTTTGGCATTTTGGGCAAAATTTTGAGAGACCTTATTTTTATTCAGGAAGGCGCGCAATAAGTAGAGGAATGCTCTACGATGCGGGAAAACGCATTTTGTGGGACTTGTGATCGAGTCAAAATTTCACAAAAAACCCGAGACTATAGTCTTACCTTTTTTAGCATTTTGGGCAAGATCTTGAGAGACCGTATTTTTATTCAGGAAGGCACGCAATAAGTAGAGGAATGCTCTACGATGCGGTAAAGCGCATTTTGTGCGACTTCTGATCGAGTCAAAATTTCTGATCGAGCCTTACCTATTTTGGCGTTTCAGGCAAGATTTTGAGAGACCGTATTTTTATTCAGGAAGGTGCGCAATAAGTAGAACAATGCTCTATGATGCGGCCAAATGTATTTAGAGCGACTTCTGAACGAGTCAAGATTTCACAAAAAACCCAATACTATAGTCTTACCTTTTTTGGCATTTTGGGCAAGATTTTGAGAGACGGTATTTTTATCAGGAAAGCGCGCAATAAGTAAAGGAATGCTCTACCAGTAGCGCACCCAGGATCTCTACCAGGGGGGGGGGGGGGTTCAGTTTTTCACGAAGGGCCGGGCATGCCATTACACAGTTGTTGCGTGTGTAAAAAAAGTAAATAAAATGCCAAATAATAGTAACATCAATGATGATGATTATTTTTATTATTTTTTCGGCATTTTGCAGAGACATTAGCGCCACATTCTTCTAGGACATAGGAGCAGTTACGGAGTGGGATGCGGTTAGGTCGGCCTAAGGGGGGGGGGGGGGTGTTACAACACCCGAACCCCCCCCGTCGGTGCGTCACTGCTACGCTCGTTCGCGATCGGTTACGACGGGAGCCGACGGACGATGCTCAAGGCAGGAACAGGCGCATAACTGTGCTCGCAAAACATTTGTAGGCTCTTGTGCACACTTGGATGTATCAGCGTGTTGGGTGTCGCGATCGGCGCGCTTGATACGCGTCAGCCACAAACTGCGCTGCCTCGGGATTTTAGCTGCTTTGTGCGGCCGCATTGACTGTGTGCGTCTTTTGGCACGTGAAAAAGGTTTGTGTTCTTTCACACTCGTCTCTTCATTGCTCTCCTGCGATTCGAGAACTCAAATACCGCGGCTAACGAGAGCGAGTACAGAAACGCATACGCGTCCGCACTTTCACTGCCGCGGCTGGTCCTCCACGATGGCGAAACGGTATCCCGCAGCGCCTGGTCGTGACGTAGGTGCAAGGCATGTATATCCACGAAGTGAATGATGAGTGGGCGAAGCTCCGGGGGTAATCTGGCAAACCGTGAATTCTCCGTACGTTTTGCCCTCTCGATCATCATACAAAGATGTGACACAGAAACACGAGGGTGTGATGCGATTATATATACAGTATATACATAATTTTATATTATTTACATATTCCCGCTGTAGAACGGCGATGGCGTTGGCAGGGACTGATCGTTTCTGATGGTTGAGATTGTGGTCAGGTTGATGTCGAACCACAAGCGGTCGCGTACCTTGCAGCTGTGGCTGAAACTGCAATCTAGGAAATTGCGCTTAAAGCGCGCATGTGCGCCACCAACCTCAGGTAGCGACCGCTGCAGGCGTTTTGCAGCAGCTTCCCGCGCCCGTGCCGCCTCAGGATCCGCTTGCCGACGTTTCCGTCTCGCTTCGGCTTCGCGGGCTCTCAGCTCCGGGTCCGCTTCGCTTTGTGACCGTTTCGCTTCGGCTGCGCAGGCTCTCGCCGCCTCTGGATCGGTGGTGGCTTGCGCTAGCTGCCGGTGCTGACGTCTCGCTTCGGCCTCGCGGGACCTCAGCTCCGGGCCCGCTTGTCGACAAGCCCGCGCCGCTTCCGCTTCGCGAGCTCTCCGCTCCGCCGCCGCATTGTCTTCTTCAGTGTTCATAGTACCAGGGTAGCAGTATCGAAGCGCATTGAGTGTCGACCACAGAAAGAGAAAGGAAGCGCGCCAAGAGCGAGCGCTATATATAGGAGCGGCCTTCTAGCGGTCTCCTACCAAACTAGAGCTCGCGCCAAGAGTGGAGCGAGCGTGGCTACTATGGCTACTACACGGCGCGACGCGGGATAAGCCTCGACCCTGAGCAGCTTCGCCCCTAAAAGGAAGGGCAGGTCTACCGGTAACATAGACGGTAACGGAGCGGGATAAGACTTCAGCCGCTTGTGTGCAGTGGCGGAAGTTGCAAGGGATGTCGAATAACAACTGGATGCCATTCAGACCGCGACCCCCTCTTATACGTTCCAAGTGCTCGTGCAGAAGGCTTGCCCCATGGCCTTGAACCACTTGTGCATGACCCGTTTTATTCGCTCTCGATGTAATGAAAAACGCCATCAGTGCTATATATGCTTGCACCATCCACCTTCACCTGCTGATTGATTGTTGGGGTCTTACGCCCCAAAACCAGCTGTGATTATGAGAGACGCCGTAGTGGAGGGCTCCGGAAATTTTGCCCACCTGGGGTTCTTTAATGTGCAACTGGCACCGCACAGTACACGGGCCTCAACAACAAATACGTGCAGTATCGCGACTACATATTTAAGCAATCAAGCGGAAAGCACCATCTGTGTTGCATAGACAATAGCGCCGAAGTTGCAGGAGACTTGTCTGGAGAGTGTTCGGTGATCCCTGAAAAGTTATGTTATCTAGGAGCATTTTTGGGGGGAAGGGGGTATTTATTATCTGCTAATAAAGTGATGCCAATGGCACTGAAATTCGTACAATATACGTTGTTCGATGCGAGTATTAAAATGCTCACTTTGTTTTGCCCCAGGATTATCCGATCCTATCTTTAATATTTAAAAAAAATGAAACGTTAATGTAATGACATGCTCCACTATTCGAAGTGTAACTGGAATGCATTCCTTTCGCATTAGAGAAACGTCTAATGGGAACTCATTACAAAATTAGGAAGAAGCGAGGAACAAGCTTTTGTTCCCTTCTTGGAGGAACGTGTACAACACTACTTGAAGTAGAGATATAATAATGGGGTGCAACAGTAAAATAAGGAAACGAACAGAAACACTCTCTCTATCATCATCTTTCTTTCACTGTTGTGACACATCTTGGAGTTCCGATGCTCAGATATTTAGTTGCTTGGTAGCAGTCATACACATGCGCCTTGCCCCCGTTGGCCCCCACCCAATTCCTATATTTTCTTTAATTGTAAACATTTCTGGGCTCGCCCACTCGACTGGAATAGCCTGACAAATGATGTCGTTTTACATAAGAAACTGTCATTGTTTGAAAGCAGCATCACCTAAACCATCACTACTTATTGCATTGTATTATTTGTTTTATTGTAATTATTGTGTTAGTCTGTAACCCGTATTCTACGTGTTACGTTATTATGCGTTATGTTACTCTAAGAATTTGTTGAAATAAGCGTTCTTGAACCTTCGCCCTGTATATTCACATCGTACGATTTATTGTGTTTTGATTGTTTCTTTAATTGCATGTACCCATTCTCGAACATTTTTCCCACCCTGCCATGATCTTTCAACTGAAGGATCGCAGTATTTATAAATAAATAAATAAAATAATATGTAATCATTTGCTCTCCTCCCTATTTTATGATTTGTAATAGTTACAATAATGAGCCACTCTCAATATGCACCCCCCACACCATCCAACCTGTCTAAATAAGAGAAAAAAAATCCACAGCATATTCACGGAGTGAATGATGATGAGTGGGCGAAGCTCCGGATGTTCATCGTAGATCGTGCCGAGTTCCGGATTAATTTAGTTAACGCGCACGCTACGAATCCTTATGGTTCAACTACGCAAAAGTGAAATCTCCCACCGGCACTTCATTGCAAGTCAAGATCCAGTGCATATATATATATATATATATATATATCTAATATATATATATATATATACGGGTTCTCCAGCGCCTGCAGTCGGTATTTTTCAATCAAGAAACTCGCTAGAAGACGCTGCCTGCGCCAACGTTGTCTCGCGGGTGAGGGCGCGTTCCCCTCCTTTGTGAGCTGGTAGAGCGTTCATCGAAGAAAGAGCGTTTCCATAGTCAACGCGCGCCTTTCGCTCTCTCTCTCTCACACGTTTCCATAGTCAACGCGCGCCTTTCGCTCTCTCTCTCTCACAAGACAGCAGATGGAAGAGTGAGAGCTCGCGCGCCCGGAGGCACGCGCCGAGGGCGAGCGCGAGCCTCCCGGCGGCGCGAGGTGGCTACATACATACTACTACAGAGGAGGGAACGACCCACACCTTAGGAAGCTTCGCCCCTAAAATGAACATTACAAGCGACTGAAGATATGGTTCCAGTAAAAAGAAGTCTATACATGGATTGTTGAGATGACCGCTCTCATAGTACGCCAACAGTGCCCATGATGCACGCAGCAAAGCTTGCATAAGCAAATAAAGCCCTAAACAACGTGGGGCATTGCAAGGCCACAGAAGATGCATATATGACAAAATGTACGTGAAGTGATGAAGAAATTCACTGCTTATTTAACTATTTCTATACACATTCCTCTTCACAACAGAACAAATCCTCAGCTTTGCTGTCATGCCCTTCTAATTTTACTGGTTGGCGCCGCTTCCCCGACATTAAATATGTCATGCACATTCTCTAAAGAGACACATGAAAAGGCACAAAGGCACATGAAAAGACACAAAGGTCACGAAGAAAATTCCAAGTGTTAAAAGCTGCTGCTGGTTGGGCAGTTCGATGAAGGCAGCGGAGTTGCATTAGCAGTGCGTCGTAACTCGCCCTTTCATTCACTTGCAAGTTTGGCAATTTCCGCGATTAGTGTGTGTGTGTGTTTACTAGCAATTGCACAATTTCTCTTCTTAAAATGCTTTTCATGACAATTATTTGATTATGTCAGGTGTAATCAGGGGCAGCAACATCGCTACAACAACACAGCAGCAGCGCAGTGCGGACATTTTTGTTTCATTTGCCAGTCCACACAAATGACATGCATCTGTTATTATGGCACAGAAATTGATTTGTGGGGTTTAACATCCCAAAACCACCACCAGATTATGAGAGACGCCATAGTGAAGGTTTCCGGAAGTTTCAACCACCTGGGCTTTTTTAACGTGCACTGACATCGCGCAGCGCAGTGTTACGAGCCGCTGTTGTTGCGACTCGAAGGAAGAAAAAGGCGCACTAGCGTGCCCGCAGAGAAGAGGCAGCGGAGAGCTGAGAAAGGGAGACTGCACTCGTTGCTTTCTCGAGTCCGACTACCCTGGAGGCGGGGAGTGTTTATTGCCTTGTTTCCCCACCCGTGGGCGGCCGCGTTTGCACAGCGGGAGGCGGCGCTGCTTCTCTTCTTTCCCGCGGTCCCTGTCCCTGCCGCATTGAGCACATCTGTTTGCGCGCACACACACACGCACAAGCACACAGTCCCCAGCACACTGCAACACACAGGCCTCAACCTTTTGCCTCCATCGAAATGCAGCCACTGCGGCCGGGATTCGATCCTGCGACCTTCGGCACTAGACCACCATGGCCGGGCATTATGGCATAGAAACAACAATTCGGCAGGGTTAGAATCCGAAAAACAACATAAACGGATGATTGCGATGTCGCATTAGCGAAGGCTACTTCACGAGCTCCACTTCATAACTGGGCTTTGTTACTCTGGTCTGGAAGAGGCACCTGGCATGTACGTGGACTGGGGTCTCCCAAATTCTGTTAAAGGTCGACTCTGAAAATTTTTTATTGGCCACTGGTCTCAATGAGATTTTAAGTAAATGGGAATGTGCTAATGCATGCCCCCAAGTCGGTGATAATATACGCTCAAGGTCGTAATCGCTTTGGTTTCCCTGAAAATGAATTTTTATGTTCTTCAGTGGGTTCCCATATGGGGGTGGGCCATACAGGCCACCTTGTGTTTTCGACGTCATTACCTACAATGTTGCCCACCCGAACAGGCAGGTGCTCAAAAGCAAAAATGATACTTCAGCACTTAAATCGTTGCTGTAAAGTTTAAAAAGGGTGGCATAACTCAATACATATTGTCAGATGACATCGTCACTTTAATTTTTTATGGCACCAGCTCCGTATTTCTCATAGCAGGGAGGCTTGGAGTAGGGGGACGTTTATATTAGTAATAACCGAGAGAACACTGTGAGAGGTCGCACCAAACAAATACTCGTGAGCACACATACTTCCCCCTAACCTTAGCCTCGGCACGGTAGACGTCACGCACGCACACTGGTCCACCACTGACTCTCTGCCCAGCACGTCAGCTGCTCCTTTCGAACACCAAGAATATGCCATGCGCATCGCTGGTATGCAGCAGTTGTCGCGCTGGAGCTAGCCGCTTAGTGGGCATGACTCCCACAATTTTTAACATTGTTTTGAACTAAAGACTAAAAAAATGTTGCATTGTGCTGTGAAATCCTGCCTTGCTCATGAAATTTGCTTTTAATTTCAGCATTCGGGTCCGATGTAGTCACCCCTGCATTGTTGGATCACCAGGTGACATTTAATAAAGTACTCTGCATTCCACTGTTGCTGGCAGAAAAGAACAAAATATTAAAGGCCGAGATGCCCATAAAATATATATCACATTAAATGATTTTCTCAGTGATACGTGCAATGTGCTTCTCCTGTATACATATAGTTCCGAGGCTGTAGTTGTGGCCGCAACATAAGCTGCACACAATGCTTGTGTTTTCTTTTTCTGGCAATGAACATAAAGATGCATTATGTGCACAATAAGTTTAGCCTTTGCCATGAAATTAAGGAAATGCTAAACGAGGCACTCAAGTGTCACACTAACATCAGAGTAAATTCCTCTCAAGACGAACTTTGGTAAGATGACTTCCTTGATATGTCCAGAAAGTAGGCTAGTTGGTTGGCTTTCCATAGACAAAGAAAGCAAAATCTGCTCAGTATTTACATGTGCACTTGTTTATTTCATGGGACCACCTTTCTATCTAGTGAGGGGCACTCAACTTGACTGTCGCCTTGCGAATGATCTACGAACAGTGCATGCCTGACGCATATATTTGAGTACCGTCCAGAATGCACGCATGCGTCAGTGATAACACTAAAGTGTACCATGATGCATGTACAAAACCAATGCACTTCACCGCTGATCAGTTTTTATCGACAACCGATGATTTGTGCTCACCACTATCATTCATTAGGGAAAGTTACTTTCTTTGCTGAGCACGAGACTGCCCAAATAGAAGCTCCGACGTTTAAGAGTCTGGTGACTGCGCCCTTCATCGTCATGACCATATGCACAATATGGACACTGTCTGCTGCTTTGCAGCAAATGTGAATTTTTGTCATCGCCATAAACAGCAAGCTATTCTTATTTTTGGAGTTCTGGCGGCCAGGTTAAGAGCAAGCTGGCTCCAGCCCTGCTAGTAAACGATGTCATGGTCACGTGCCGCAACCATAATCTCCAGAGAACAGTCAGATCAGCAATGTTCTGCCCAAATTGTCCTGGAACACCACAAATGAAGATGCATTCAGGGGGTCGGTTGAAATCCTAGCGTTCTTGCGATCCTGAAACGACCAGCAAGGGCCCGCATAGGTACTATTCAGCGAGATCACCTTCAGATATTTGAAAGCAAAGATATTGCACGTTAACCTTTGTTTGCTCTTAAATAGATTAATAGGAAATCTAGAAAGTAACAAAATTCACCAAGTGTTGCTGCCATACAGAAGAAAGGCTGAAGCATGGTTTGTTTTTGGCAAATGAGTTCTGCGGAAACCCGCAGAAAATTAGCATCCGTCCGTTTCGGATTTCTCAGAAATGAAAGCTTCTTAGTTGATGAAAAATTCATCCTGGTCCGGGGTACAAACCCAGGACCAATGCCTGTCCACGGTGCTGTCCGGTCCAACTTCAGACCAGGACGAATTTTTACAGCGTAAGCTGTTGTGAGATCACAACGACGGCGCCGTAATTGTCCGCCGCTGCCGCCGCCGCCCGTGTCCGTAACCACTATCGCTCCTCGTGAAGAACAGGACAACTGCTGCCATCTATTGGCACTGATTTCCTCCGCACAGCCTTTGAAATGTGTTTTTACGAAGCGCTGCCTCGTTAAGCAGTTTTATCGTATCGTTACATGCATCACGCAACAGGCGACGTGCGCAGCCCCGACAGCAACCTGACTTGGCTTTTTGACATACCTGATGGCGCCTCCTCGCAAGATGCGGACCGCTGCTGAAGAATTGAATCGCAGAGTTACGCGCGCGGCTGCAGCAGGGCAACGTCGGGCACAGCAGACCGCTGTGCAGAGAGAAGCCCAAACCGCAGAGTTATGGCGCAGGGGATACCCACCACCTGTACTTGCACTAGTTTCCCCAAGCGTTTACAATGGCCTCTAGGAAGGTCGCTCCTTCAGCTTACGCTGTCACTGTCCTGCGATTCCGTGCAGGCCTGGCTCTTTTTTGGCAACTAAGAAGCCTTCATTTCTGAGAAATACGTCTGCATTTCCTTGCAGCTTTGCACTACAAACGGGTCGATAATTTTCCCTTTCATGGTATGTTTTCCCATCACCTGTGAGAGCATGCCAATCTCTGAGGCCCTTGTGGTGATGTCAGCTGCAGGGATAAGGGAGACACGCTGAAAGACCAAAATTGCTTTTGTCGCCATAATCAACCCAAATGATGCAACGAAGCAATGTATATTGCAGATTGAAGAGCCAGGATTTCAAGTACACACATATCGTGAAATATTATCAGAAAAAATGTGATGGCCCCTTTACAGCATGGCGACCTGTGCAACAAGAACAAGACGCCATTGTTGCCTCGATAAAACTATGCAAGAACGCTTGAAGCCACCATTTTATACCAGGCAAAAGCAAATAAGCACACCTGCTGCAGCTGGCTTCACTCACTGTTCTCATGCAACAGACATCTGGATGTACCAGTGATGATGTTACGTCTTTCTTTGGTTACTTCTGAGAGGTGCACCAATTCCACGCTAAACATCCCAGACATTGCGCTTGACCCTCTCCGATTTTGGTCTAAACAATTGTGAACAATCACTTTAGTGTACCATTTACTATCATGAGCTATTTCTGCGATAAAAGAGTGGAAACATAAATCAGCATTCCATATTATCACAGGCATGGCTACCGCATATTTCCTTTGAGCCAATGATGTGTTGCTGTGCAGCGCAGCGGACTTACAGGCAGGCACTCAGGGACACGGGCACATTCAAAATAAAAAAAATTTTCTCGCTTAAAACAAAAAACACTCTGGACAAACTTCCAAAAAAATCACCGCATCTCCACTAGCGTGAATCATGACGAGTGGCGAAGCACTGGGTATCGTACCGGTATGTCACCATACGTCACCTGCGCGTTGCCACTGTGAATGTGAAATGAGTGACAAAGTGTATATATATATATATATATATAAAAAATGTATTTGTTTGGTTCCGCTTTAATGCTGTTGCATTTCAATCCTCTTGCTATAATTCGTATATCGTCTTCAGTTCGGTATGCACATGCACACATGTTTCGACTATAACAATGGTTTTCTGTTTACTGTGACAGCGAGAGTCAATGACAAAGCTATAGGTCCTAAGGTGCTGCAGTGTTTCCCACAAGAAACGTCAGCCGCTGCTGATGGGCTTGCTTTACCGTGGCCACGATGACGCCATTAGACGCCGACAGCACGGGCGCATTAGCAGAAATTCGTGAGAATCGTTTCTGACCCGACAACCGTACATATACACCGTCTGGGTGCACTGCCCCCAGGATCAGCCCACACATCCACGCACTACAGTAAAACCTCGTTATAACGAAGTTGAAGGGGAGCAGTAATTACTTCGTTATAACCATTATCAAATTCATCTATAGAAATTTCAAGGGGAATTGCAATTACATCGTTATATCCGATAGTTCGTTATATCCGGGTTTGTTATAACGAGGTTCTACTGTATAACAACGGTACTGTGCCGTGATGGACGGACAATGTGGACGGACAAGGCTAGACCCTAAGGTGCTTCGCCCCTAAAATAAATCTCCTTTGTAAGCTCTTCTAAATGAGCAACAATCATGTAGTTTTGCTTGAACAGCCACATCAATCTAAATGCGCCTGAGCATGGGGGATTTCGCACATTTCCAAATGTTTGCAGTCCTTCCACTTCAATACTGCTTGGTTGTCAACCAATACTTTTTCGACAAGCTCAATATTAAATATCTAGCCACGACATATTATTATTCTGTGTCATTAGGCATTGTAGAATTTATGAATTCTCAAAAATGGCATAGAACTGCTCTTTTGCTTCACCTCAAAGCACATCGTCAGACAATACAGCGGAGGCTAATAAAAAAAATAAGAAAGCACTACTCCTTTTCTTGCAGATACATGATATTGAAGGCGTTGTGCACAGTATTATACATTTGTGAGCGTTTTTTCACAACCTATGTTTCTCCCAGTACAGCAAGATTCCGATCACTGCAATGGGCCTAAAAGATTTTTCTTTGCAAAAATACTTTATGATAGTAAATGGTGCACTAATTGACTGTCCACAATTTTTTAGAATAGAATCGGAGAAGGTCGAGCGCAGTGCCTGGGACATCTGGCATGAAGTGACCCAAGTTGAAATTGTGATAAGACGAACAAGCCTTCATGGTCCCGCAGAGTTCCTCTAGTCAAATGAGGGTGGAGATGACAGTGGAGATGCCCATTATTTGTGATGACTGGGTCATGAATACAACATGGCTACACGGTAAATATGCAGAACCTGCACGTTGCAAAGGTGCAATCACCTAGGATGCGTGTAGTACGAAATCACTTCTGCTTGCTTTCCACTCCGGCCACCTCCACCGGAAAGGATGCCTCGTTCCTGCGTCCACCTGAATGGGACCCAACCTACCCAGCAGAGTCCTGTGGTCGGCAAAGTAGCTTGAAGCGTAACAAACACCTCTAATTTGGCATCTGGATTTATACACAAGGTCAAGGCAGCTTTTCTGAGAAGTTCTATTCTCCATGTCAACTCTGTGCAACCGATGTTGTCATTGTCAGCTTATGTGTGGGAGGGAAGAGATATGTCGAAGTGAGGAAGAGACGCTGTTTTCTACAGCTCCAGTTGGGAGGAAACGCCTCAGCATCATGTTATGGAGGGAAGGAGGATTGATAGAGTGGCAAGCAGAAGCCACCTTCCAGAGACACAAGTTCCCCTCCTCCACAAGCATGCTCTTCTTTACCTGCCTTACAACCACCACTTCTACGCCACTTCCTTAGCTTTCTTGCGCTTGGGACCCGCCTCCAGCTTAGCACATTACCTCCTTGAGTTGATGGATGGGCCATTTACATTTACGCTTAAAAGCACTGTTAATTAGTACATCTACAGCAACACTTATGTGAGATAGCACATGCACTCAAAGCACCTATACCGCTAATTTTCTCACAGTGGTCAGAATTTAAGCACCAATATGATTTGGCCACTTCTGGATTAGGTTTTGGCACCCGATGGAAGTACTGTGTTCTAGTTCAAGGACTTGTGTTCTAGTTAGCAAAAATACCAAGATATTCTAAAAGTCGACTTGTGCCTTCTGTACTTTCCACAGGAATGTAATGGACAAGGGCGTGTAGTAGAATTGTGCCGCCATGCTTTTCAGAGCAGCTCACCAATTGCAGCTTGCAGTGCAGTGGCACACAACCATCAGCTGCATGCCGTTGTGAGGATGCTAAAGTTATCTCGAATAACAAATAGTAGGTTTATTCTGTAACAAACAGTAGGCGCCACGCTCATAGAGTGGATCTCCACAGAATGTGGATCATATCATTGCTGCAAAGACGTCCCGCATAAACGCTGCAATACCCTGTCCTGGCAAACCTGGATCATACAAAGCCCTTCTTTCAGTCACGACCGACATTACTAAGCCCGCAGTGCATGCTCTCAATGTTAACAGGACAGGCACTGCTCAATGCATAAACGAGAGCGGTGCGAAATTAGTGAGCAGTTTCCTGCAGCATTGCATAATCTGCAATGCAATCTGCAATGCATGCAGCGTGATCCTGCAATCTTAAAAGGAGGAACGTTTGCTAACGTTAAAGTGCATTATATATACTCGATAAAAAGATGTCCGAAAGTCTTTGTCGGAACGTAAGGCACGTGTAAGCCACGTGCACTCAAAGAACAGGTCACAGTGCACTTCCACGGTCTGGTTCAGGTTGTGTCCTCTTGCCACCGAGCGGCTAGGAAGCGCCGATAGATGACAGTCACATAGATGGCAAGAAGCAGCACCACAAAGAGGTCATCCAGCAGACCGAGGATGCCGAAGATCGCCTCCGGAATCATGTCCAGCGGCGAGATGAGGTACATGACGGCAGCCACAAAGCACAGCACGATGCGCAGTCGAAACATGTACATGATGCCGCCCACCGAGAAGAACTCGGAGCCCGCATGGCGTAGCAGCGTGGGCAGGTCCCGTAGGTGGTCCAGCCACTGGGTAGAGAAAGAAAGCAAAGCTCAGCTTTGCACCTGATCCATTTTAGATGAGCTGGCAAAGCTCAATAGGATCAACGTGAGGAACAAAAACTTAAAGGGGCCCTGAAACTCTTATTGAACATATCCAGAAAGTGGTGTCAATCAGTTCTTTGGTGTCCTTGGAAGAGGTGAGCCAAATATTGTTGCCCTGCACGAACCAGCCAAACCAGGGAATTCCCGATTCTCTCAATAAGTGCTGTCATTGAGAGCAACAACTAGGCCGCTTGACCTTCCTTGGTCTTCTTAAAGATAAGTAGATTGTCTTCATTTGCTGAACTCAAAATGAACAAATAAAGCGTAACAGGTCATCCCACGGTCATAAGATCAACCAACACTATTTCTGCCTCAAGCGGCCAGTCAGTGCTCCCAGCGATGTCATTTGTTGGAAGAAGCTTTCAAACAGTCATCATCATCATCATCACCAGCCTATTTTATGTCCACTGCTGGACGAAGGCCTCTCCCAATGATTTCCAATCCACCCTATCCTGAGCGAGCTGGTTCCACTTCATGTCCACAAACTTTTTAATTTCATCGCTCCGTCTGCCTTGTTTGCCTGCCTCTGTTTTGTTTTCCCTTGGTATCCATTCCGTCGCTCTTACTGTCTATCTGTTATCTTTCCTCCTCATGACATGTCCTGCCAAGGTCCACTTCTTTCTTTTAATTGATATAATAATATCGGCTACTCCTGTCTTGTTCGTTTTTTATCTCTTAGAGTTACACCTATCATGTTTCTTTCCATTGCACGTTGTGTGCTCCTTAGTTTCATCTCTAGTTTTTTCGTTATCCTCCGCGTTCCTGAACCGTACGTTAGTACCAGGAGAATACAGTGATAAAATACTTTTCACTTTAGTGGCAGTGGCAGGTTTCCAGTCATGATTTCGTAATGCCTTCCGAATGCGCTCCAGCCCATCCTTATTCAACAAAGAATTTCTTTTTCGTGGATAGGCTTCCCTGTTAGTAAATGTCCCAGGTATACGTATTCGTTCACCCATTCTAAGGGTTCATTGCTAATTTTACATTCGTGTTCTTTATTTTGGTCTCTTACCTATTAATTTTTAGTCCAATTTTAATACTTTCCCTGTTTAAGTCATCAATTATGTTTTGTAGTTCGCCACCATCATTGCTGAAGAGCACGTCGTCTGCAAACCTTAAATTGCCGAGACATTCTCTGTCTATTTGAATTCCCTTTTCTTCCCAGTCTAGACATTTAGACACTTCCTCTAATCATGCAGTGAATAACATCAGGGATATTGTACCTCCTTGTCTGACACCTCTCTTGATTGGAATTTTCCTGCTTCTCTCATGCAGAAGCAGTGTTTGTAACCAAATTCTGAATTCCATGGCATGGTCAGTGCAACAATATTAGGCTCACAGGAACCTCCACAATTGATCGACAATGTTTTCTGATTCGGTTAAAAACAAAACGTGTTGCAGGGTCCCTTGAAAGTTCAGCTAGTTTGTTCTGACTCGTGCTCTAATAACCAGGAGACAACATATACAGCAAAGGAGCTCGTAGAGACAGTGCAGACTCTCAGCTGAACATTTATAGTACAACATGGAAAAGCCAAGGTGACTTTTCACGCACCAAATAAACATAGAAAATGAGAAACATTAAGGGCAAACCCAAGTTTGCTAATTGTGTCAATCTGATCATCCCTTAAAGGTCAACTCGAGCAATGTTTTTTATGATGCCAATGAACCCAAAGTGAGTTATATTGGAGAAGGTGATACAGTTAACGCTGAAATTTGGTCTAGTTGGTCTTGACTTAAAAACATACTATAGCGGACCAAAAACAAGGACATAGAAAGAAGCACACAGGACGACCGCTAGTGGAGAAGGTAAATCGGCCACCTAAAACTGCAAATCGAATCACCCAGGGTGTCGGTCACTTTATTAGGTCTGTTATCACAATTGACTATATAATCAAGACATGCGCGAAACGACGCGCTACACCCATGATGTCAGGATCCAAATGCCTGATGGGCTACTCTAGATGCACTGCACCAACAGCTGCCGCAGTAAAATAAAGTAGCCCGGGCCTAATAAAGATTGCGTAAAAAAAGACGTTCTTTTACCCTCATCACTTACAATAACAAAAAAAAAATACAGCTAAGTCAGCTATGTGCTGAGAAGCTCGTTCCTGTTCAAGTGTGACTAAGCAGGCTGTGCACAACCTGCAGACAACACTAGCCAGAAAATGCTCCAATTAGTGAAGCGCGCGTTCCCGGTACGCTGCCTAGGGCGCTCGCTCGCCTTCGCTCAGTGAAACGTGCTTCACAGCGAAGCAACAGCAGCGCGCTCCCGTGCTATAGCAGACGACGCGAAGCACCTCCGCTAGGTCCCTGTGCGCCTGCGCTGCGTTTGCTTCGATGCGCGGCCGCGCCGGCCGTGCTGGTGCTGTGCGGAGTGTGGCCACGGTGAGCCGTGTTCACCCTAAAAGTCGACGACCGTGTACATGGTCGGCTAATTACTTCCATGCTATGGTACATGCTAAAGCGATATGCCTCTAAGGTTAACCTCCTTTTCATGTGGAAGCCCCACCGCGGTCTAGTGGCTGACAACACTACCAGAGAAACCAGTAATAAGCACCACTTTACACTCCAGGAATACCTTTGCGCCAACAATACATTTAGTTTTTCCTTCTTCCCGCAGGCTGTTTGGGAGTAGAACACTTTAGCCGAGACGGAGGTTGCACAGCCTACTGTCGACAAATTTGTTGAATTTGCTGGTGAGACTATGCTATCAGTAACACATTAGAAACATTATCCGTAATGTGTCTATTATTTTTCGAAATTTGTGGTATAAAATGGTGGAAATTGTTACCAACTTCATAATTTATGTGCTTGCCTTTCACCTTCTTTATTTTTTCATCATCTTTTAATAACACAGGTCCCTTATGATTATTATTTCTAATCATTATTTTTTTACCCTACCTAACTATTGTATAATTTTGTACCATATTGTCTGTAGACCTTTTTAAGCCACTCCTGCAAGAATCCCCGACAGGATTGACAGTATTACTAGATTAAAAAAAAACAGTGTCCAGCTAAGGCTGCCATCTGTTGAGAGTAGTTTGCATGATCATAACCCTACGAGTGCAGTCAGGACAGGGCATGGCTCTCCTCCATACAACAATGCACAATGGTCGCTATGGCTAGATCATCAACAAACATGGATTGAGAATGCTGTAGACAGACAGGCATCTAGGTGATGGGCACCCACACTGCTAACGGCTAGCCAAGAGGACGGTACATGTTCGAGCGCACAAATTCAATGCTAAATATGTCACGCAACCAACCTGTCCCAGACCCTGCGAGCATATGCCACTGACATTAGCTGCGCAGGCCAAGGCATACCTTTCTCCTTGAGTGCCTCTCTCACTCATGACAAAGGGTGCAAAAATAATTGTTTTGTGGCTGCTTTTCTTATGCTAAAACAAATGTCTGCTTCATTAAGCACCTCACATTTTTACTTCATTGCCATCATAGCTATATTGAAATTGTGGTCTAAGGGCTGTGGCCCATGACTTCTAACCTGAAGTCACGGGACCAAATTCCGGCCACATTTCGATGCAGGTGAAAGGCTAGAAGCCCGTCTACTGTGCGATATCGGCGCATGTCGCCCACCTTGCCCACACACCTCACCAGAATTTCTAGAGCCCTCCACTTATGCACCTCTCATAATTACATCATGGTCTTGGTACGTAAAACTCGACAAATTATGATTACTGTACTGACATTCACCGAACAGTAGTACAGTTAAACCCACTGATAACGATACCAGTCATAATATATCGGCAATAACAATCATGAACTGCTGCACCATCAACTTTTGTGTGTTTTCTATGGTGAACCAACCCTCGTACAGCAATGGCCCCGTGCCCCATTACTGATCATAACAACTGAAGCCTGGAGGCTGGTTGTGCCCTGTGTTGGCGCCAAGAGATGATGGAATGTGAATTCCTTGAAAAGAAAGCAAACTGTGGGCATTGCAGGCTTGCTATACCCCTCTGAAAAAGACTGCCCCACTGTCATAAAATAGAAACCAGCTTTTCCTCAAGGGCCCTTGTGTGGGGCTTCCATTGTGCCACACTGCCAAACATGAGCCCCACCCTGGAAAGGAAGTAACAAAGGACAGTGGTTCCAAAGCTGGCCTTGAGGAAGCTCAACTAGCTAATACCCCTGACACACGGGCACGCTACCGGAAAGGCGTTCATGCCCAGTGACACAGTATCTCCTTCCCGGTAAAGTTCCTTTGCAGAAAGGTAGATCGGCGAACTACTTTTCGAGCGTAAAGGGCGTACTCTCGCCGACAGCGCACACGGCCAGCAAACGAGATAGCACTTTTCACAAAATTACAACACCCTGCAGGTATTTTCTTGCCTTGCGTATAGGCTTTAACTTTTAGCCCTAATGAGATTTGTCGGGCCGCAAAGATTTATTTTTGCCGCATTCTCGAACGCTCACATCGCCGCCATGCGGGATTCCGGCAGTGTCATTTCCTTCTTTGTCGTGGCAGGGATTGCGCGTGAAACGAACAATCAATATTATTAGCCATCAGCAATAAAAACGATGTTTTTACGTTCCGCAATCGCTAAAGGTAATTGAACGCGTAACTTTTTAAATATGTTCACTATCTTGCTGCTTTAACGAGGAGCGCCATTTTTTTGTGGCGTTCGTCTTAGGAACCACCTAAAGGAGTTCACGTGCTGCCGTGTGTCATCGGCGCAACTACTTTCTGCAGAGGGTCCTTTAGAGTAGGAAAAGGGGTTCACTACAAAGGACTTTACTTTTGTCCGTTTGTCAGGGGTATAAGGCCTCAATGCTATCTCCCCCAGCCAATGAAATAGATTAAAGGAGCACACTGCTGCAGGGAATGAGAGAGGAGGTTGGTTGGGGGGCAGGGGGCAGCTTAGGGATGGTTCAGGGTGTTATCTTTGGCCACTGTTGTGCTCACTGTCATGCTGTGAAGCATAGAGAGCCTGGGAAAAGGCTTTTAGCCATTCTCCTCCCCGTCCCACCCCACTCATGCACACACAAGCAGCTCTGGGGTCCTGTGTTTTAGCTTTCTTTTCATGCAACTTTGTCATAGCACTTCAATATTATAAATGGATTCCGCTGTATTCACTTTTATCAAACCACCGTTCATGTGGAATTTTTTCACCATCTTGCTTACTTCATTATAAACGAGGGTCACTCTACAGGGATGATGCCATAGCTATGCCTGATGTTACTGCAGAGCTTCATCTTGGCTAAATTACTGGCCAAGAAACCTCGAGCGAACGGACGCCCATCTTCAGCTCCAGAGGCCCGTGTTAACAGAAAGCGAAGTGTTCAGACATTGTTGGTGTGACGTTAAGCGACAGGTCCCGTCTAGTGGTACGAACGATGGCCTCGCAGTTTGTGCTGACGAGCATGCCAACGAAAACAAGGCAAGTACACAGCACTGACAATGTGGCATACCTGCCGATGCCTTGAAAACAGTGCGAGCAGATGCTATCAGCAACTGCTTCCATCACAGTGAATCCATTGCCGATTGCGAATGAGCCGAAAACGAGCCCAACTTCGCAACGTATGAGCCTGAACTGCATTGATCACGAGCTCAAATGCCGACATCGTTGACGACCTCAAGCCTGCGATGTGGCGATTCCTCCTACCATTACATTTGTAAGGCATTGTCAACATCGCCATGCGGTGTCGTCGTGTGACGAACTGAATGATTAAGAAATAATTTCACAAGTTATCCAAACAGCAAAGAGTGACTCCAACTAGGAAAACGTGCTGCGAGCTACGGAGCTGTGACGTGTGGATCTGACTCAAGCATTTTCTGTCCCTGTATTGTCGTAAGCAGCCAGAAATACACGCAGACTTGGTTTCACGTAAGCCGAAAGGCGTGTAGCAATGCATCAACCACTTCTTCCAAGCCCAGGGTCCTTAAAACGCAAATGATTCTTTTTATGCATTTGTTTTTTCAGACGTTCAATACTTCGGACTTTTACGATCACCGTGGAGTCTGAATTATCGGTTGTCGTCTGTACAGGGTGGGGCATAATTTTCACAGTAATACCAGGAGAAACCTTGCACCGGATGCTCGTTTTTACAGTATACTGAAATAGTCCCAAAATATGTATAGGGAAAAGTAATCTGCTTCCTTCCCACCTCTCCCACTGCCTACACGTGCTCTACTAGTGGGCATGTCTAGAGCTCCTGTATAGCCTCCCGCAGGGAAGCTATACAGGAGCTCTAGACATACGTGTCTCTTTGCCATTCACCACTTGCAACCGTGCAGTGCAGGGAGACTGCCGCTCAGGCACGGATAAAGAGGGTGCGATGGCAGCACCACCACGTCGTTATTATTTAGAACTTTATTCGATAACCAACATCCAGGCAACCGTTCGCAAACTTCATCTGGCTTGTTGTTCTCCAGCTACTATTATCAAAATGGATATATCGAGACTCTTTCCACTCTTTATGGAAGCCACTACACCAGCCTTGTGTTACAAGAGGGCTTAGCCACGGTGAGTCAACCCTGCTGTGCAGAGTTAAAACGGGGTCGGCAGTCATGCATAGTCTTTCAAAGTGAAGGGCGCTGCTTTGACCACTACAGCTGGTCCAGCAAGCACTTTTGCCCTGAAAGAAGCAGACTCATGGACAACATTAAAAAAAAAAAGAATAGGGTTCCCAAACACGTGCACTGAACAGACTGCATATTCTTTAGATACACATGGTTTGAAAGGAGGTGTCTGATCTTCTTTTAACATTCCTGCAATGGACAGGGTTGAGTAACAGTGCGGGGCATACGACATGGGCAGAAACACTGAAACAGAGCAACTGCCGGCCAGGTCTACCGTCTGTAGCAACAACATGATCACCATTCACTCTAACAAAATGTAACATGAAAAGCACCATTAGACAAGGGTGAGTAACACAAGGTGACGCATACGACATGGACAGAAACACTCAAACAGAGCAACTGCCGGCCAGGTCTATCTACCATCTGTAGGAACGACATGATCACCATTAATTCTAACAAAACGCAACATGTAAAGCACCCTTTCTTTTTTTCTTTTGAAGTTGTGTATCACTACTCACTGTCATTTTCCTTGGCAGATGGCACTACGAGGCTGTGAGTGAGGAAACATGGTGCGCTAGGCTACGAACAGGCAAAAACAGCAGCACAACACTAAACAGAACACCTATCGTTGTTAAAATGTACACGCTGAATCAGGTGGTTTTCAACTGTCCCAAACAAAAATAAAGATAATAAAGAGGGTATAACACCACAATAGCACAGCTGGACCACGAACATGTATGCTACAAGAAGGTTTTCTGCTGTAAATGCGACTCTTGGCTTTCCCTTTAATTAAGGGAGCAGGGTAGGGCAAATTTTGAAAAGTGGATTTTTTGTTTTTTATGGATTCAGAATCATCAGTCCTTTCTGAACAATTCTCACTAAGTCTTTAATACGTACGTGCAATTTATTTGCCTAAATAATGACTTTTTAAAACCTAGGTTGTGTCCCACCATGCCCCCTTGTACACGTTTACGTTATCTTTAACTTTCCTGTGTTGAAAACAATGACAAACAGTGGCAGCGCTTTCTGTTTTCGCAGTTGTCATATGAACAATTTAGCTAGTGCAGCAGAATGTTCATTGTTCATATGACAACCGTGAGAAGTTGCCCAGCTTTGCTTGTAGCCAAATAAATCCTTAGACGTCGCACTACCTGCCTGTATCACTCGCGATGCTTGTTTGTTTGCTACTGCTTCAGTGTGCTCCCATGACCTTGTTGAAACCTCGTGGAAATGACAAAGAAGCTTCTTTCAGGGTAATTAGCATAAGTCGATACGTCCTGCTACCAAGTCTTTGCAATGCTTTCCCATGAGCTACGTCGAACGGGTGCTGACACATGGTATAGTTTTAACAATAGCAAGATGAATGGTGAGCTTTACATCCACAAGAATTACTTCCTGGCAGTGGTCCTTAAGGCTGTGAAACTGATTTTCCAACTACTTGCTAAACCTGAACTTCCTGTGAAACGCCTGCATGTGAAGACTCAAAATGCAACGAGTACTTCAACAATGTTGTCTGGGAGCAGGCTCCGTAAGAATGTTCCTTGGACTTGAGATATTGTAAACAGCCACGATGGATGCCCTATAGACTTACTCCTAATCGGGCAGCATTACCTGAGCCAACGTTTTCAGCAAGTTTAGTTTTTGCAGGATGCTTCACAGTGCAGCAGTTACGGGAGACCTACTGGCGATAACTCAGTGGATAGGGCTGCACAGCTAATCAAAAAGAAGGCTAAAAAATCAAACCAGTTGACATACGAACCAAATAACGAATTTACTAAATTGTGGGATTTAACGTCCCAAAACCAGCTATGATTATGAGAGACGCCTTAGTGGAGGTCTCCAGAAATTTCGACCACCTGGGGTTCTTTCCCGCTGTGTTCCCATTCCGCTATCAAGGACCGACGCTGCAAGACAACTTCGCACTCTTGCGCGAACGATGTCCTTAACTGAGTGGAATACACCATACACGAGGCGCACCAGACTGCACCGACTAAACCCATCGCTGCAACTCGGACCGACGTGAGGCTTCGCTTCTTTGCCGATTGTGGTTGGGAGTGGCCTTTACGAACGCTTACTCTGCGCTGATTGGAATTGCTGAGAGTCCTGCGTGTGCTGTCTGCGGATGCGCAGAGAGCATAGATCACTTGTTGTGCCACTGCCCACAATTTGAGGAACATCGACTGCCTATGACCGAGTCCTTCACAAAGCTCGACGATCGTCCATTTAGTGAACAGACAATCTTAGAATACCGTCCTCACCGACCAACGGCTCAGAAAGCAATGAAAGCGCTTTTGGCCTTTCTAAAAACATCTGGCCTAGCCGAGCGCCTATGGTATTATATAGGACTGCCCTGTAGGCATTCCCCGTCTCTCCTTCTATTTACTTTTATTCCCCTTTTCCCATCCCCCAGTGTAGGGTAGCAAACCGGACTCATGACTGGTTAACATCCCTGCCTTCCCTTCCTTATTTCTCTCTCTCTCTCTCTGGGGTTCTTTAACGTGCACTGACCTCGTACAGCACACGGGCCTCAAAATTTCGCCTCCATAGACTCCCAGCAGCCGCTGCAGCTTGGAGTCGATCCCGCGACCTTCGGATCAGCAGCCGAGTGCCATAACCACTATACCACCGTGGCGGAGCCCAAGTAATGAATATGAAGATGATTACCTCCCTTGTGTCTATTGAACTGGTGTGCCAGCACGCACTTTTAGAGTAAAAGTTCGCAATAAAGCAGTTTGTTGCTTTAATGCTGACTTTCTCAAAGCATCTATTGTCGCTACATTTGAACCCTTTTCTCTGGATCTTCGAAAGCTAGAAACATTTTTGGGGCAAAGCTCCTTTTAGTCTAACCTTGTCATGTGTCAGTCGTCAGGCGTAACCCGCGTTCCGGGAGGCACGCGCTCGCCCTCAGCGCGTGCCTCTCTCTCTCTCCCGGTGCGTGCCTCTGCTGTCTTGTGAGAGAGAGAGAGAGAGACAGAGAGAGAGCGAAAGGCGCACGTTGGCTATGGAAATGCTCTTTCTTAGAGAAACGCTACCAGCTCGCAAAGAAGGAGAACGCGCCCTCACCCACGAGAGAGCACGTTGGTGCAGGCAGCGTCTTCTAGCGAGTTTCTTGATTGAGAAATACTGACTGCTCGTGTTGGAGAAGCGTTCACCGGCGAAAGATCCTTCTTTTCATTCAAATAAATGTTTTCTCTCTCTCTCTCTCTCTCACCGGCAACCCATATATATATATATATATATATATATATATATAGGCACTGGATCTTGACTTGCAATGAAGAGCCGGTGGGAGATTTCACTTGTGCGTAGTTGAACCAGATCTACGATGCACCTCCTGAGCTTCGCCCACTCATCATCAGTCACTCCGTGGATATGCTGTAATTTTTTTTTTCCCACCACCAAGACATGATAAGGGATAGTTCTCTGAACAAGAATCATGAAAATTAATGTGGGCAATTTTGTTTTATAAGCTACTGACTGTCAACCTTGACTTGATGATTGAGAGCCTCCACAAAAAGACAAAAGCAAAAAATAACTTATCTGTATACAGCAATAACTCTACTTCAGTAAAGACCACACAAAGCGTTGAATACTGTCACGGAATGACATTGCTGCTGGGCGGACTAATTGTAGATTCACGGTATCCCCGCGTGTGCGCCGTCAGAAGCTCTTCGACCCCTTCCAAAGGAAACAGGCAGGAGATCGCTTTCTGAGCTGGGAAACACCAGTTTTGTGCCTTCCCATGCGAGCCCCCGGCGTGATTCTTGGAATACCGAGACGCGGTGGTGCAGGTCAGCAGTGCAGGTGCCCAGAGCGGGCCACGTGTGGACAGTGCGCTGTTGTGTTGTCGGCAGCCCCTCAGCGCCAAAGTAGACAGCTAATGCACAGCTTTGTTATGATCGGCGAAGCAGGGACCCCAGCGTCTTGGGCACTAATGGCCTGTAAATCAGGCGAGATGAAGGAAGATGCCGACTCGGCGACCACAAGAAAGGGTTTGGCCATCACTCTCTCCCATGCACTAATTTCGAGAGGGATATTTTTGGACGGTGCCAAAAATGGAATGCTGGAGTAATAGTCTCTATAAACATGCCCTGATTCCGCAGACAGCGAATCAGGGGAAACAAGAGCGTATTTAAGCATGGAGTATAGAGGGGCAGAGGGTTCTAGTCGCTTGCCTGACATGACATAGAAGCCGATCATCACGTATCCCTTCTAGAAGTTGTTAGCGTGGCATTGTACCAGCTGGCCACCTAACATTGCCATTTCATCTAGCTGAGATGAGCGCTTACAGTCTGCAACATAGGCATCGGGACTTCGCCTCGAGTTAGCTACACCTGCTCGAGAATGCCTTCAAGCACTAGCTCCCCGGAAACATCAGCGTTGCAGCTCTGTTGATATCGAAGTTGTGCCAGAACTATGGACGTTTCGCACCTGATCATCAAGGAGCCTTCAACTCCGCCGGTCATCATCACGTATGCCATCACCTGTTTATACTCCTTAATTCTCTGCCTGAACTTTCATTAGCTGTTGTAAATTAGACTCCTGTATAATTTTAAAATTGCCCTACTTGCTGTTGGTTAGTTGCTTATTTTTCCTTAGTTTGTCATTTTCGCATGATAGTATTTTGCAAGCCCCTTGATCGCTGATAAGTGCTTAATTGTTAGTCGAGTGAAGTGTTGCTTGCCCTGTATTCTTTGTGCTACTCTATTGCTAGAGAGTAAACTTTGTTGTTCTGTTTTCCCAACTACGACTCCGATCCTTTCACTGTCTGCTTGTGTACAGAACGACTGAAACTGCTGCCGTTCCCCTTTGCCAACTTAGCACCAGTGACGCTTGAACGATGGGCCTGTAACAAATACAAATGTGCCAAGGTATTTGCTGTAAGCTTAGCAGACCGCAAGAAAAAGGGTCTGATACATAGGTTAATATACATGGGAAGTATAGGCCCTACCCTGTTCCGTTGATTGGGCGCTCAAGATCGTGGACCTACACGCAACACAGCTGGTGTAGGAAGCATATACAGTAAGTCTAGGCATGCCAACGCCATTGCCACAGGATCAATAGTAATCTTGAAATACCAACTAAGTCCGTGTCCATCCTTCTTGGTCACATTGGAATGAATGGAATATCCCAAGCTGGGGATACAACTGGGTTCAGGATCCCTCTCCAAAGGCGCAGAAGCGTCTGAAACACCCCGTACTTCAAGGCAAAAAAAAAAAAAAAAAAAAATGAACGACTGAAGATTACACCAGTTCCACGGCACAAAATGTGTTATACAGCAAAGCAGTTGCCCCTGTCATTAAAGTACAGTAGAACCTCGTTATAACGAACCCGGATATAACAAACTATCGGATATAATGAAGTAATTGCAATTCCCCTTGAAATTCCTATAGATGAAATTGATATTGGTTATAACGAACTAATGGTTATAACAAAGTAATTACCGCTCCCCCTTCAACTTCGTTATAACGAGGTTTTACTGTAGTTCAGTTCTTTTGCGAGTTGCAAGAGTGAGTGTGCAGCCTGGCAGTTAAAGGGACACAACAAAGAGCAAAATGATTTTTCTTGTGTTAGTAAAGCGCTGTTTCCCAACACCAAAAGCACCATTTTTGCTGCGAGAAAGCACTCCGTAAGTGAGAAAAGGTGCAAGAAGATAATACAGGTGGCCACACCGCCTTGAAGTTCCCACAACAACTTGCTGCGAGGTCATAGATTGTGAAGGCACCTGCTATAAGACCCAAATAATTATTAGGGGTGTGTGAATATTCGAAATTACAAATACGAATCAAATATTTTTCATATTTGAAACACACTCAATTAAAAAAGTACATGCTCGAATATTCCCGAATATTCGAAATTGGCCGAATATTCGGCAAAAACGGCGATTATTCGAGAGCAGCGACAAAAGCACAAACACACCAGTACCAAACAACAATTCATCACGATAACAGATCTTCACCCATCTGATCGGCATCGCGTGTAAAACAGCGCTGTTGTACGCGATGACCCAAGCGCGCTGCTGTTTTGGGCCAGTGTGGGAACGCGAAGTACATCACGGCGACGCGAAGTGCGCTTCACTTGATCAAACGGGAGCAGCGATCTAACCCAACACTCGCCACAGTCCCACAGCCCTATATACTCAGAAGAGCGGGTACGAAGAACGCTTCGACGACAAGGAAGTGCGCACGGTACAACAAGCACCTCCGTGGTGGTGACCGCACGAGCAGTCAACACACTGCAAGCAACTACAGCCAGGAGGACCGGCTCCATGCGGCATAGGCTACATTTTGATAACGGAACCACAAGTAGCGCCAGTCCTCGTGTCATAGAAGGCCACTGTAAGTGACACGCGCATCACACGGGCCGCTCGACGAAAGAGTCGGAATTTCTTCCATGCTACAGAAAAAATCAAGAAATGGCTTTGTCGTTAGTGTTTTGCCGTCATCACGTTGGCACAACGAGATCATGGACGACTTTACACTGTCATCGCAAACTTTTGTCTCCCGTGTGATAAACGCACCCTCCAACTTTGAACTGCTGCAGACCCGCGAACGGCCACGCTGTGGCTTTTCCGTTTCACTCGATCCGTGATGTTCAGGAGCCTTTCGGCATGGCGATCCAAAACTCCCGCATCCCGACAAAACTGCCGCGCGTAGCCATGTGCAAGCAGCGGTAACATTGTTTACTCACACTGCTTCATTCCTCCACACAATCGGAGTTCCTTTACACCGCTTGCTGCAGCGTGTTGCACAGGCTGGCACTGCTAAGTATGGTCGGGGCATGGTCTCTGAGATTGCCACGATGCAATCACGGACGTCATTCTTTAACGCGCACGACTGAGCAGCTGAACACAGATATGAGGGTGATACGACTGATGGTGAGCAGTTTTGCATGCTGTTGTGGGGAACATCTATTTTCTCGTAACAGCCCCCACCCGCAAACGCGACCAAACGCCGATGCAGCTGGGTGTATCCAAGATTGCAGCCGCGAGGATCATTGGCCTATGCATGTGTGTCGTTATGGGAGGGATCCGCGGCGACATAGAAACTATGGAAACTACATGCATGCCAAAGATTGCCGCGTGCCACTCGTTTTTTTTGCTGTTGACCGTTCGACAGCGTCGCCCTTTTTCTGGTTTTGTGGCACTGTGAGTTAACCAATAACGAAAGGGAAGGGGTCAAGGGCTCGTTCTTTTTTGTTAGAAACAACTTAATGAGCAAACAATGAGCGAAAGGCCATCACATTTGAACAAAACGTAGCCACCATAAAGGCTGTCGCCGTGGGTGCTGAGCCGTGTGGTACTGGCTTCATATAGCTTCTTTTTTACTGTTGTTTAAGTAAAATTTCATTGCACGTACTAAGTATTACTCCGAATCGCAACACCGTCTTTATTGTGTGTTAAAATGTCTTGCTCAGCCTGAAAAATGTTTTTGTAAAATTTACTCCACGTGATGTACACGCACCCCCAATATTGCTTCTCTTTTATGGAAAGAAGGCGTTTGTTATGCTAGTAAATACGGAAATTTGCATTCATAAGTCTCATCAATGTGCTGAAGCATATTTCATTATTTGTTTTGAAATTAATAAATCTTACTGTTACATTACCACCTGTTTGGCAACTCTCTCTATTACTACTCACATATTCGATACTCGATTTGAAATTCGATGCCTCTTTTTCTGCCGTATTGATATTTGATTTGTATTTGATAATTTCAATATTTATAAACCCCTAATAATTATTAAACGATAAGAATGAATCGCACAGCGATAAGAGAATCAACATAGCTAGTTTCATGAAATTCCACTGATCCTATATGGACAAAATATAAAACACGACTTTGAAATACATGGTGTCGTGCTCCTGTCGAGGTGCAAGGTTCAGGCAGGCTATGATTGTGGGAGACGTCGTAACGGAGGGCTCCGGCAATTTTGACCACTTGGGTTCTTTGCACTGCCATCACACAGAACATGGGCCCTCAACATTTTGCCTCCAGCGAAATGCAGCCTCCATCGAAATACAACATTCGGGTGAGGATTGGGCATAAAATTTTTAAGATATCGAAATTTGATCTTCACTTTCTCTTCTAATAGGGCAAAATAAATGACATTAGAATTCTTAAAGGGACACTAAAGGCAAACAACAATGGTGGGTGAGTGCTGGAGAAAGTCTGCAACGTCAGTATTATCGGCACCACTGCTTCCTTCGGCAAGAAATTTAGGTAAATGCGTAACACAACTTGCAACAACTTGCAAGATATTGAAACGTGCGGTCGTTTTCGTTTTGTTAAAGGAGAACGCCGTTATCACCTTCCCATGAATCGCGCGCTTGCTGTGATTGTTTGCGGGCAGCGTCGTTATCACTTTTATGTTACGCGCAACGCAGGCCGCGTTTATCTTGCATGCCACTTCGGGAACCGTGTCGATCATTCTTGAAACTTGGCATGCCTGACGCGTACATTTCAGTGACTTCTGAAATTCCAGAGATAATGCGAGAACGCGTTACGGCGCCGCGTATAAAAGCCAACGCATTACACCGCTTGTCAGTCTTTCCGTCGACTGACGACTGTTCACGCCGCTGTTGCTGTGAGTTGTGAATGGCCTTGTTTTGCTGGGCACAAGTTCTCCTAATAAACAGTTCGCCTGACATCACCTTGAGTCCTGCGTGCTTTGTCTCGAGTTATTTCATTTCATTTCATTACCTGGCTTCAGCGACCGTTCCACGGTCGCGCCGCGAAGGCAGCGCCGCTTCTCATGCAGTGTCAACTTATTTGTTTCGTACCTCGTGGGCAGCACAGAATAAGAGAGCGGGAATGCTTAATAATATGCGTGCTCTAATTTTTAGCACTAATTATGGTGCGTATAAATGTATCTGACTATGCACACCGAACCGAAGACTCCATATAGCAGTATGAAATCTCTACGGCTACACTGCGCGACATACCCGTTTTTTTGTGATTTTCAAACTCAGTTTAAAAATACAAATTCTACTCAAACCCCATTAAGTATGCTTGACTCTGTCACCATAATTCATGGTTTTTTTCATTTCCGCCAGAATCCAATCGCAGCTTCTGGTCAGTTGTCGATCCCTTTAAAGACCCCGATTTGGGGTATTACAGAAGGGGTGGTTAACGTAAATGTACAATAAAAGCAGGTTTTATGGCATGATACATGTTTGCACCGCGTCCAGAAATATGCGTGTGTCACGACCACGTGACAATATTCTGTGAACTTTGCGTGGTGATGCAGACAAGGAGAAAGCAGCGATATGCAGCGGGGCAGAATGCCTCAATGTCCTCCTCGCCCGGCAAGGGGGACCACTGAGGCACGCTAAGCATAGCTAAACTGTCATTCTCTCCTCCCTGCTCCTGCCTTTCACACATCTGGCTCGACTGTAAGTGAGTAAAGAGAGGAAACGGTAAGTCTACATTAGCAGGCCTTCCAAGGTGGGCAGCTTGAATAGTTCTAACGGCATGGTGACCACTAAAATATGATTCTTGTTCGAACTAGGTGTGTTCTTGGCACAAAACAAGCACTACATTTCGTGCCTAGTATTTCAACAGCGTACATCAACTTAATATTTGCTTTTAGTGTCCCCTTAAAGAGTGACCTATCAATATTCAATTCAATGCCTTTATTCTCTTGAGCAATCAAGAGGGCGGCGAGGACTAAAGGCTTCCGAGACTGACAAAGGTCCCCGCATGCACTTAAGACAACGTTTAGCAGTCAGGCTGAAGCGGTACTCAAACAAACAAAAGCACTCTTAACTGAAGATATGAAATATGCACTTACAAAATATTTATATAATGTTCACAGGTACATCACCAAGATCACTAGAATATCACATAAATAACATAACAACCAATATCCAGTTGCACAGTGTTCTGCTGTCTCTAGAGTCAAACCAAATACATATAATGATCCCACATATATTATATCACTTCGAACAAACAGTAAATAGATATGAGAAAAACCAAATACCATACAACCAAATACAACCAAATGTTGATTTTGATGTTTCACTGAAAATGTTTAAAAAGGAAACAAAGGAATATTTAATAGCTTCTGGTTTTTGCTATGTTTAACACCGTTTTTCACATGTGACACCTTCAAGTGCAGATAATTTTGCATTTATATTGATGCTTTATTTGTATTGTTGCTTACATTGTTTATGATGGTATATTACTGATGTTATGTTTATTTATATTGTTGCTTTATTTATATTGTTACTTTATAGCTATATTTTCAGTTCTATGTACGTGTACATTGATGCCAGACTGTACAAGGGAGCCGAGGCCTTCGTCAGGCATTCCAGCCTTTAGCCCCGGCTTCCTCCTTTTTTACGAAGGGAAATAAAGTTCAAAGTTCAAAGTTCATTTAGGAGTATACAACACTTTTCAGTCACTTCAAAAATCACTGGAAGGAAAAGTATAACCCAGTTATAATTAAGAAGGATTTGATTTGGTTTTTAAATACAGAGCAGGAACATTCGTAATTAACTAGGCCTTCTGTTTTGTTTAAAAGGTAAGTACTTTGATATTCTATGGTTTGTTTTCCGTATTTTATTCTCGCTTGTGGCATGTGGAGCTGTGGATGTCTGAGGGAGTACATAGCAGGAGGAGCCTGACTCACCTCATGGTAGAGATTCTGCTCGTACAGTAAAACCTCGTTATAACGAAGTTGAAGGTGGGCGGTAATTACTTTGTTATAACCATTAGTTCGTTATAGCCAATATCAATTTCATTTATAGGAATTTCAAGGGGAATTGCGATAGCTTCGTTATATCTGATAAGTCGTTATATCCGTGTTCATTATAATGAGGTTCTACTGTATATACATATATTGCAGAATTTTGAAATAGTAAACCTGATCTGCACGAACCATTGAAAATTTCACAAACAGGGGGTCAGTTTCGAGGTCTATCAACGACCCTGTGTAATTCACATAAAGGCGGAGTACCTTCTTCTGCAGTTTTGCGAGTCGTAGGTAATTCGATTTGGTGGTAGTACCCTACACTAACGCTCCATAACAGAGCTTTGAATAAAAAAAAAAAAGAGCGTTATAAAGTAATATCTTAACGGAAGTCGGTACAAAGTGTGCTATTTTGTGTATGATCCCTGCTGCTTTTGATAGCTCATTGGAGAGGTGTCTTATGTGGCACTTCTGGGACAAGTCCACACTAAGCCATACTCCCAAAAATGTCTGTTCTGTTTTTCCGTTGAGGATGACTCCATCAAACATCACAGACATCTTGTATTTAACCTTTTTCTTGACATGCCTGAATAGGACGTAGGTTGTTTTTGATATGTTCAACTGTAATTTCTTTTGACTAAGCCAAACAGATAAGAATTTTAGATAATTATTAACCATTCCTTCTAATTCATATAAGTCATTTGATGCAAAAAACAACACTGGTATCGTCTGCGTACATAGTTATCTCTGGCGAATTTGGAACATCAACTATGTCATTTTTATATGCATGGAAAAGCAGTGGATCTCACTTCGATCCTTGCGGCACACCTTGTTTAATTTCCAATAATGAAGATGACACTGTTTCTAGACTGACTTTCTGCTTCCGCTCCTTTAGATAATTACAAATAAGCTGTTTTGGTACTGCCCTGATACCATATTTTTCTAGCTTTTCTATTAATATCTTGTGGTCAATGGAGTCAAAGGCTGTCCCAAGGTCTTCGTAAGGCTTTCCATAAATTGCTTTACCATTACCCATTAGTGTCCATTGAAGGCACCTGGGTTCGGACGGTGGGGGCTGTCACGGCGGTAGAGCACATTTTGTTGTCAGTTGACATTGCTTGGTTTTGTGCTCAACTGTGACCGGTTTGCATTGTATTTGTTTCAAATTAAGTGAAAGTGGCGCACACCAGCACTATCATAAAGCACATTTCAAAAGAAAGACATTCTAAACACTTGAACACAGCTGCATCGTTTTGCGTGCCTGAGGCCTGTGAGTAATGCCAGTGTCACACAGGCACTGTCCAACATGATCAACACCGATCTGCATCCTACTTACTGATAGAGAGAAACGGTGGTTGCTGCTAGTACGCAGTCCAAACTACCGTATTTGCACAACTCTAAATCTTAAATCAATGTATTGTTTTAAGAAAGAAAGAAACAAATAATACTTGCCTTTACAGAATAAGAAATGTACTCTTCCAGCAATTCCTTTTTTTTTTTTTTTTTTTGCTGCAATCCATTTTTATTGCTTTAAGCTCACTTATAAGCCTGGTTCGATTGCGCTGTTTATCAGGGTGACAAGCTTGGCCTAAAGGAAGCCTGCAGGCTCGCCTTTGAGTTCTGGTTATTCTTCCATTATCAGCCAGCGGAAATTTCTCGCTGTCAACGTGAAGCTGGATATCACAGTGCCCTCTTTGTTAACGTTATACCGGTACCACACGGGCACCTTTAATGGCGATTTGCGTATTGCAATCTGTCTCCAAATCATGACTTGGCTAACACCAGCTAACACGATATGGATTAGTTTTAACTGTGTAGCTGCAACCACCGTCGGTCGCAATCAAGGAACAGGAGGGCACTAATCGGCACTGATCACAAAGAACAGAGCCTTTGAAACGTTTGAAAGGGAACTCAAATCTAGGCCAATGTTTCTTTAGAAAAAGATGCTGTGCCAAAGTGGGGGCTTGGCTTAGATTCAAGTACAGTAGAACCTCGTTATAATGAACCTGGATATAACGAACTATTGGATATAACAAAGCAATCGCAATTCCCCTTGAAATTCCTATATATGAAATTGATATTGGTTATAACGAACTAATGGATATAGCAAAGTAATTACTGCTCCCCCTTCAACTTCGTCATAATGAGGTTTCACTGTACCATGCTTTGACCACAGCTGTCACATATAAAGGCCTGGTCGTGCTAGCAGCATGATGGCTTGCTGTGCGCCGACCTCAGGCTGCCACGTGCAGGCAGTTCTGCATGCGCACCCGAGGCTCATTTTTGCGATATTCTACAGTAGCTGCATGGTGGTGTGGTCGCTCAGGCTCAGCGGCGGGAGGGTGGTTCCCATGGAAACACAGGAAAGCCATGTTGTCTGCTTCGTACTGTCCACTAGTTGGAAATCTCACAGTCCCATATTCATGCAATGAGGGTCAAACTTGTGAGCTTTCACGTCGGCAAGCGTGGATCGTGCCAGGTGATTATAGTGCCGGCAATTGCCATGCACTTTGACACCCCCTCACCCCTTCCTCTTGCATGGCGCAGCAGTGGCGGAGGTGCGGAGTTGGTAGTTTCTCAGGAAGCTGATAGTTCGGTGCGGTAGTGTTGGTAGAGTTTTGGAAGTGTTGCGCCTTAATCACGTGCTCACAAAATGCCTGTGCCACCAACTGCACTTGAGAAGAAACGACACCGAGCGGTGCCACTATGGTGTGGCCTTTACACAAAAGGTTGTTTTGCATATGGAGAAAACTTCAAAACTGCAAGCGCAGCGTGAGTTTGCCGTGCTTTGCTTGGCCAGCTGGCAAACTATATCCATCATGGCGAGGGCGAAATTACACATGAAACAATCAATAGTGCTTTCGAGGTGTTGTATCTGAAACTCGATTGATAGAAGCCAGGATGATGACCCCTGGGATGAACTCGGCAACAAATAGGACAGCGATGATGTGAACAATGACGACAACAACTGAAATATATACGTGCGTGCCCACCATTTTTACTGCACAAGAAATAAAAATGCTGGGCTTTGTGCCAATGAAACTGCCTTTTCTTTTTCCTTCAGCCTGCATTCAAGGCAAGTTTTTCTTAACTTGTTTTTCTGAGGGGGGGGGGGCGTATTGCAAATTTCGGGGGTCGGCCTGCAATCGAGGGCAGCGTAGGTTCAAGTAAATATGGTATTAGTCACTTTTTCACCAACATGTCAAACTTTTGTTCTTTCCAGTTACGCTAGTCACACTTAACACCTTTCAGCCAACTCCCCTTCTCCACACTTTTCTTTTGCACGTGCCACTCTTCTCCTCACCTCCTGTGGATGGGGGAGAGCGTGCAATGGCGTACATAAACGAACGCTTAACTCTTTCGTTACCGTGTCCATAGGACATGGGTCACCGGTGACCCATACGCGCCACAAGCTATTTTTAAAATATGAGCGCTCCTATGGACTTGCACCGCCATCAGTCGTATTCTCCAGGCACCAATCTTTCCTTTTCTGTGTAGTTTGTATTTTTCTTGTGCGGCGGCGATTTAAGCGGCGGTTCCAATTGTGCAGTTCGCTCCGTCTGTTTACGAAGATGGCAGACGCTTTTGTTGCCGGTCCCTCGCGCGACGCCTTTCTGGCGATTCTGTTGCATCTGGAAGCGATCATTTGGCTGCTTCTAGCAGCAGTGATTCAGATGATGATCCCGCATCATCAGATTTTAGTTCTGACGACGAGGACGTGCAGAATCAGCCCGGACCTACATCAGCTGTCCGTCGGTATGTTTTGTTTTATGGCACAAGACGGGTTGCCATTTCTTTTTGCAACCATAGAGTGCAATATGTCCATATATACATGGTTCAATAGCCCATTTCTTTCCCTTTTTACTAATATTTACTGTGCTTCTGTGTGTGAGGAATTTGTGCAATAAAAAGGAAAAACTGTGCAACCTGGCTGAACAAGACACTTTCCACTGGGTAACAAGTAAACAAGTGTAACTCGTGCAGTTGTTGAGCTAGGTCAGTGAAGCTTTTCTGTTAGGTAGATGTCTCCTATCTAAACAATTTGTATATTTCAGAATATTTTCCAGATTTAGTTCTTTTATGTAGTAAACATACAATTGCAAATGTTCTTTCAAATTTGCAAGAAATGTTACCTTTAACAATTTTTTCTGCATATTAGTTTCCTAGTTCAGTTTTTTAAACTTGCACACGTCAAAAGTACATTTACTTAGCTTTCTCTTGATGTATTGCATTACAGTATAACCATTTCATTACTTATTACAAAAAAATACCAACAAAAACCTACGAAAAGTTGCCCATTTTCCCACGGTAACGAAAGAGTTAAAGGGCAATTCCGGTGACTTTTCAGTGTCCACTGATCTTAATGAATTTTCAATGTGGATTCTCCTCGGCACTGTAATAATATATGCCAAACCAGGTGGTTGCAAGGCATTTAGTTTTCCTGGAAAATAATTTCAAAATTCTTTAGCGGATTCCCCTACGGGCCACCCTGTGTTTTTGACGTCATCACCTTCAACACTGCCTACCCGAGCCTGCGGGACATCGAAAGCAAAACGGCGGTACTTTAGCGTTCAAATCGTCGCTGTCAAGTTCAAAAAAGCTGGCCATAACTCAATACGTCGTCGGATTACCTCGCCACTGTCATTTCTCTCCATACTTCTGACGGTGGGAAGGTTGTGACGTCATCGCATACGCTGCAAGAAGCGTCTACCCGTTTCGGTTTCAGTTTGAACACGCCTTTCGGTCGGTTATTTAAAATTATTGGTGCGTTTCTGAGCAAACTGAACCACCATGGCTGCTACAGGGCTATCAGTACTATTCGAAAACACTGATATGAGAACATGATGAAAAAATCGCCGGAGTTGCCCTTTAAAAGGGCAACTCCGGCGATTTTTGTTCAAACCAAAACGGGTAGACGCTTCTTGCAGCGTATGTGATGACGTCACAACCTTCCCGCCGTCAGAAATATGGAGAAAAATGACAGTGGCGAGGTCATCCGACGATGTATTGAATTATGCCAGCTTTTCTGAACTTGACAGCGACGATTTGAGCGCTGAAGTATCGCCGTTTTCCTTTTCAAGGCCCGTTGACTCTGGTAGGCAGCGCGGAGGTGGTGACGTCAAAAACACAGGGTTGCCCATCTTAGAATCCGCTAAAAAATTTTACAATTCATTTACAGGAAAACTAAATGACCTACATCCGCCTAGCTTGGCATATATTATAACAGTACCGAGGAGAATATATATTGAAAATCTTATTGAGATCAGTGGACACTGAAAAATCACCGGAGTTGCCCTTTAAGAAGGCAGCTGCCACCCTGATGAAGACAAGTCCACTGGTTGAAGCATTGGCTCCAGTGACATCGCCTGCTCTCCATTGTTTTTAGCGATCTGTCCATCGATTCAAGCCTCCATTTTCCCCTGAGCTTTGCTTCTAGTTAGCACTGGGCAAGTAAGAATAAAGGCACTCAGTGCCATGAAACTGCACTACAGCAGACTTTTGAGAATTCAAACTTTTAGTTAATTCGAACAAATTTCAAATTCTTTGTTGGCCTGCAATGTCTCCAATGTATTCAAAAGCTGTTTAGCTCAAACTATAACATTCCATAAATGCTGTTAATTGATACTTTTTTCTATCCTAACTAGAATTATCCACTGCTTTGGTTCCTTCTAGTTCAACACTCATGCTCATATATTCTTTAACGGACAGAGTCGCCTACCAGTAGTAGGCAAAGCATTCAAACACACAAGCAGAAAAAAAAGAAAAAGAAAATATGCTGAGGCAGCAACAATGTACAGTAGAACCTCATTATAACGAAACTGTATATAACGAACTATCGGATATAACGAAGCAAATGCAATTCCCCTTGAAATTCCTATAGATGAAATTGATATTGGTTATAACAAACAAATGGTTATAACAAAGTGATTACCACTCCCCTTCAACTTCGCTATAACGAGGTTTTACTGTACATAATAACTGGCCATCTCTGCTTTTCCTGGAATGTTGCACTGAGCCATGCTTCTGCTGGCAGGGTTTCAAACTTCTCAAAATTCAAAAATGAAATCAAGGGGAGGTCCCTCCAAGTTTGAATTAATGAGAGAGTACTGCATTTTCAGCCTATTGGTTGAAACACCACTCACTGGCCTGGGCTCCCCCGAATATCGCCGGTTGTAGTCGTTGATATCTCGAAGCAGGCGGGCTCGCTCCTCTCGCTGTGCGTCTGTTTCATCTGCCACGTGTTGGTCCTGGAAGCAGCGCAGCATCACAGACACCTGCACAAGCACAGAGCACCACATGAGCACGCTTGAACACAAGAGGAATCTGCAAGAAGCAGCTGCTGTGCGTCGGGAGAAGATTCCGTTGCCACCTATTCTTGAATATGACGGCACAGTGGCAAACGAGTATTGCGTTATTCCGAAAGGTGGATTATAAAAGGGAAAATTAGCATCCACCCATTTGTAGCACCAAGCTACAAGGAAATCTATATGGATTTCCCATATCAGGAATGAAAGCTTTTCAGTTGATGAAAAACTGTCCCTAGAGTGGGTTTCGAGCACGGGACTGGTGCCTGTCCAAGGTAAGGTACTCGCTCTACCAATTCAACTAACCAGGAGCCCGGCAACTGGTAGTGTGAGGGCGAATTGGTGGACAACTCAAGGCACGTGGGCGTGGACGTGGAAAATTAGTTACGCAGAGCTAATTTGCTAATGAAATTAAAAAATTTGCGGGCATAAAGTGGAGCCAACTCGCTCAGGATAGGGTGGATTGGAAATCGTTGGGAGAGGCCTTCGTCCTGCAGTGGACCTAAACAGGCTGATTATGATGATGAATTTACCATATTCATGACTACGTTGTTCGAGTTGTCCATCAATAAATCTTGGCAAAAGAATAAAAGCTTTGGTCACTCATTTTCATACGTTTTGTGCCGTGTCGGAACAAACTGTCAGTACGGTGAAAGAACCAAGCATGAGATCAGCGTTATGATGGGTTTCATGGTGCGGCACTGGCTTGAACTTTCTTTTAAATGCGAAGCATGTCTTAGCGAACTTCGGCGAGTTTGAGCGTATCTATCTATCTATCTATCTATCTATCTAGCCACCTACGATTTTGCGCTCTCCTGGCCGTTTCGCTAATCGGATGTTTACGAAAATTGGTATGCCACATCATGACTACATGACGAACATAAATGACAGGTCATAACATGAAAATCATGATACGCATGTCATGAGCGGCATGATTTACATGCCAGGGTCTTAGGGCTCTCCTGGCCGTTTCGCTAATGGGATGTATGCGAAAATTGGTATGGCACAACATGACTGCCTGACGAACATAAATGGCAGGTCATAACATGAAAATCATGATATGCATGTCATGAGTGGCATGATTTACATGCCACGGTCTTAGGGCTCTCCTAGCCGTTTCGCTAATGGGATGTATGCAAAAATTGGTATGGCAGAACACGACTGCCTGACGAACATAAATGCCAGGTCATAACATGAAAATCATGACATGCGTGTCATGAGTGGCATGATTTACATGTCACAGTCTCGGTGCTCTCCTGGTCGTCTCGTTAATGGGATGTATACAAAACTTGGTATGCCACAATATGACTGCATGGCGACCATAAAAGACAGGTCATAACTGAAAATCATGACATAATCATGACATGCATGTCATGAATGACATGATTTACATGCCACGCTTTTCGATAATGGGACGTATACGCAAATTGGCATGCCACAACATGACTGCATCACAAACATAAATAACAGGTCATCACATGAAAATCATGACATGCATGTCATGAGCGACATGATTTACATGCCACGGTTTTGGTGCTCTCTTGGCTGTTTCGTTAGTGGGATGTGTAGGAAAATTGGTATGCATCAATATGACTGCATGACGAACATAAATGACGGGTACGTCATAGCATGAAAAGCATAACATGCGTGTCATGGGCGACATGATTTACATGCCAGGCGTTTCGTTAATAGGATGTATACCAAAATTGCTATGGCACAACACGACAGCTTGACCAACGTAAATGACAGGTCATAACATTAGAATCATGACACGCGTGTCATGACAGGCATGATTTACATGCTATGGTCCTGGCGCTATACTGCCATTTCGTTAATGGGATGTATGGGCTCCGTCTACTGACCACAGGGCGCTGCGTAGCTCTCGTCGGACGGCTCAGTCGCGCACGGTGGAAACCGAGGCGACAGCGACGCGCGCGTTTCTTCGCTGCTTTCCGGGCGTGCTGCGAACCACACGAACGCTCGCGGCGTCGCCCTTTGGAACAGTTTGCCGCAGGTTTGGAGCGCGCGTCTCAAAGGAAATAAAACGAAAGAATGTGGGACGGGTGGTCGCTGCTGCTATAGAGTTGGAGACGCGCATCGCGTTCGCGTATTTCCCTGTCACAGTCTGCCCAATTTTGCTTCTTCTGGCGCTTATGTCGCACAGGGAAAATTCGACTGCACGGAGCCTATACGAAAATTGGTTTGGCACAACATGACTGCATGGCAATCATAAATGACAGGTCATAACATAAAAATCGTGACACGCATGCCATTAGCGGCATGATCTACATGCCACTCGTTTCCTTCAAGGGATGTATACCAAAATTGCTATGGCACAACACGACTGCATCACAAACGTAAATGACAGGTCATAACGTTAGAATCATGACATGCGTGTATGAGCGGCATGGTTCACATGCCACAGTCATGGTGCTCTTGCGGCCGTTTCGTTAACTTCATATGTACCAAACTCGGTATAGCGAGACAACACTGCAAATCCATTTTACGTTCCTTATGCGTGCTTCGCATTTCCTTGATTCCCACTCCACGTGGGATCTGCCAATTTTTTTTAGTGCCAGGTTGGTGAGCTTGCCTGCTGTGTGCTTAGAGGCACCCTAGTACTCCAGCTGAATGGTTCACTACAAAGGAATCACCATTCGTGTTGATCTAGCCATTGGCGTACAACTGGCCAGCTCACTAGTTCAACCGGTTGCTTCATTCATTGTTGGTTTTCGGCTTCCTAGCTCTGGCCTGGTGGCTGCTCATAATTGTGTCTTTAGATGTATGTTTCCTGCCTGCTTATGTGATGATCCCACGTACTGTAGAACCCCGTCAGTGGGTGTAAAAAACAATCCAGGCAGTCAAAATTAAGGGGGGACCACAATGGAGTGCCTCAACCATAGTGTGCTTCTTGTCCAGAAAACCCCAGAAGGTAATATTGTGAGCTTAAGAATAGTGTCCATCTTGCATGCATGAAGATTCTGAGTTGTGTACCGTGTCATAAAGCTAAAATTTCATTCTTTACTGTCACAGAAAGGTTTATGTGTGCTTTACATACATTTACATATAAATGCACAATACAGCTGACGTGTATGTTTTCGTTACAGCATTCGTGACAGACATTTGTCTATGCCAAGCAAGATTAATACTAACAGTGCACTTGTCCTAATCGCTGTTGAAAAATAATGTTATAAAAAATAATTCGCTTTCCCTGCCCGCATGGGAGACGACCTGTCACCAGGACCCCGACAGGATTGCTCGCTGCCTACCCCTACAACTCACACGCCACGACAGGGTTGGGACCTTTGCAGGTTCAGCGACCACTGGACATGGTGACCCTCTCCTTAAGTTTTATGAAATTATGGCACACTACAGAGGGGAGTGATGACGTTTTCCACCTCCACATCCCAAACTGTGCAGACGCAGTCCCATACGCACAGGAGGCTTCAGACAGGTTCGTATTGATCGAGAGGCTTCCCGAGGAGACTCCACAAAGAGATAGACCCTCATTGTCTGGATTGCAAGAAAGAATTGTGTAATTTCGCCCACATGCTCTGGCAGTGTGCCCCATGTTACAAGGCATCAACAACAGCGACTACTGGGAGAAGGCCATCACAAGCTCTAAACAGGAAAACCAGTTCAAGGCTGTCCACAGGACCTGTGATAGAGCAGAGAGCCATGGCCTCCCAGCACCATAATGGGATTAGCCAAAAACCAGCCAGGGGTCCTCTCTGGGGCTTCCACGGCTGGCTCCTCAGGACTTTAATAAAAGTTAATTGTCTGTCTGTCTTCTTGGTGCATTGGTGACTGCTGTGAGTGTGCGTGCAAATTATTAATAAAAAAAAGAAGACAAACTTTAAAGTGTCGAGAAAAGTTAAAACAATGCTTCACTGCTAGGGGACCCACCCCACGAGACATATGAAAATTAGTGACAAAAGCATTTCTTTTTTGAACAGTTTACTAAAACTTCAATCTTAAAGCCTTTTTGTTTGTGAAGGGATGCCCTCTGTGTGCTTACAAGTGATAAGCCTCTGAAAGTGCAGCGGACTCGCTTCAAGGGGGGACACTGTTCTTGAAAATGTGAGGCATTTCCCTTTCGTATATATTTAAGAGAAATTCACAAGTGATTAAGTTTCTGATGCTGATTTCAAAAATATGATTATGTTTCTATGTCAATTAGTTTTAGAGATAATTAAAATTAATTACCCTTTGTTTGCCAGTACAATGGCACAAAATAACCTTATGAGGGAGCTACCATTGACACATGTTTAGATGCTAAAACATATAAGCTACACAATGGTAGGCGTATTTTCTTTTATTTTATGATTTTTGGCAAGGCTGCAGCAGTCTGAATATCAATGTTGCAGACACTCCTTCCTAATGCTCTAATTGAATGAGAAATTACAAATTTTCAGTGATGTTATTTGAAAATTCACTCCTACCATTGTGTACTCTACAGATAAATCTGCATGCCACAAAAAAAAAATGGTGTGCTAGCTGCTCTGAGGCAGGGATATTGCTCTACAAGTTTGCCACTGCAGCAAGATTTTCATTATGAGAAAAGAGATAAAAGCATAAAAAGACAGATTTGAGTAAAGTGAAACACAGAATTACCGTATCTTTGTTAGGTGATTTGTGGCCACCAGAGGTATAATCTGGATGCTTACTGCTGCACTACTTGTAGTTCAGCATGAAAACAGCCCATTTTTGGTACACTTTTATAGTCAACATATACAGCTTGTCTTTGATAGAAACTGTTACTGTGGCTGAAATATCAATTCTAGATGTGAGAAACTTGTTCAGCACTTTTGGCACTGCCCATATGCCATGGAAGTACCATTCTTTAAAAACTGATTTTTTTCATGATAGTCTGCCTACAAGACCAGTGTGCCCCCTTAAGACAAAGTCGAAGGGACCCTGAGAATTTGTTGATTTCATCAGAAGTGCCGTCCAAGAAGGGATTGGTCACATGCCTGAATGGATCAAAAGATCCTACTTGAAAAGGCTGTTCAAGGAGACTTAATTGATTGCTTTCAGGAGTTTTGCGCACCAAAACCATGATATGATGACGACAGATGCCGTAGTGGAAGCTCCGGAAATTTCGACCACATGGGGTTCTTTAACGTGCAAATGAAGTAGACTTACAATTAAGAAAAAATTACAAGAGAAATTGTTTATTTTTTCATAACTTGAAAACAGTCCTCAAACACTGGTTCTTAGTTTAATCTGTAAGGGGTCCTTGTCACTCATGGGCAAGTTGGTAAGCAACAATATGCAGTCAAACATGGATATATCTAATCCCTATATATTTAATTATTGTCTGTATCGAATGCGTAAATTATCCGCTTGAAAATTCTGTGTAAATGTCTTCAAATAGTGACGCACGCAGGACTCAAGTGATGTCAGGCAACTGTTTATCGGGCAAACTTGTGCCCAGCAAAACAAAGCCTATGACAATGCACAGCAACAGCGGCGTGAACAGTCGTCGGTAGACGGAAAGACTGACAAGCGGCGTAATGCGTCGGCTTTTATACAGGCGCCATTACATGTTCTCGCATTATCTCTTGAATTCCAGAAGTCACTGAAATGTGCACGCCAAACATGGAGAGTTTCAAGAATGGTCGACACGGTTCCCGAAGTGACATGCAAGATAAACGCGGCCTGCGTTGCGCGTAACGGAAAGTGATAGCAGTGCTCCCGCAAACAATCAAAACCAGCGCACGTGTCACTGGGAAGTGATAACGGCTTTCCACTTAAACCAAAACAACCGCATGTGTCAGTATGTTTATATTGAACGGTATTTTTAACCTGCCATTGGATATATAGAACACCGCGCGACCTGGAAGGTGCCCTTCGGCACCTCGAAGCTTCGCGGCATCGCACCCCCACGGAAACCCGAAACGCTCGAAAAATGTGAGAGTGAGAGGGTGGGAGGGACTGTAAACCAGCTGCACACGTTCTTCGCTTCGGCATTCGTGGTACTCGTGAGCTCCGTGAAACCGTGCCTCACCCAAAACGTTCCACAAATATGACAGCAAGAGGGAAGAACCATATCTGGCTATCCAGGTCCTCCGACTAGCCAAACAGCTTTTCTTTTTCCTTTTTTTTTTTCTCTCCATCTCTCATTCCTCTCCTGCGTAAAAGTAAGAGCGCAGGAACGGAGATGCTGGCAGCCTTTCTTTTCTCTCTCTCTTTTGTGAGCTTTGCTCAGCCAACTACAGCACGCGCTTTTCATACATTGCTGTTGCGGCTGTTGCCCTCGGAGGTGGCCACCCCGCGCGCTTTGTTGGCAGAGTCCATCAGTCTGTTCAAAGAGCATTGGGCACCTTAGAACTATCCATGTTCTTATGTTTCATGCACACTGCGCGTGGTGTACTGTAGTGGTGTGTGAAAATGCGGTGGGCCACTGGAATTTTCAAGTTCTGTACACTTCGTGTACGCGTCTCACCACATGTGACTGGATGATGGTGGTCGGCTGATGCGGAAGCAATGGCCGCAGCAAGCACAGGCAACGTCAAGAAGCGCAAGAATATGGACTTTGCGACAAAGCTGAGAGCCATTCAGCACATTAGGGCGGGTGAAAAAGAATTCGATGGTGGCGGACGATTTCAGGATTTCTCAGGACAATCTCAATGCCTTGTTAAAGAACAAGACGGACGTAAAGTCAAAAGCAGCGAAGCAACGAACGTCGGGAGCTTGTTGTGCGCGTGCTCCTGCCCACGAGGAAGTTGAAAAGGCTTCGTATCGGTGGTTTTTAGAGGTCCAGGCTAAGAACATTCCGGTGAATGGCCCAATTCTAATGGCTAAGGCCAAATGGTTCGCCGCTGCGCTCGGTGAACACAACTTCGTCGAAAACACATTGTAGCTGCAGTCGTAGGGACCTAGGCTGAAAGCTCAAGTGGAGATGAAGATCATCTGGATGAGGGGCAACTACGCACTCATACTCCGCCGGTGAAGTGGTGGCATCGTTCAGCTTGATTCGCCGTTGTCACAGCGACGCGCAAGGAACCAGGCTGTCGCACCTGGACAGACTCGATGAGATCGAGGCCAGCATCTCAAGTATCATTTCGAAAACGAAGAAGCAGACAAGACAAACAATCCTTTTTCATGCAAATAAAGAATTCTGCAATTCTGTTATGTAGTGCACGCTGAATTAGTTGTCATTCTTGAATGTGCCAATTGGTAAGTGATCGTCCACCACAGTTAACATCTCGGGGAATGTGTTTTTTATATCAAATTCTTTATACAGTCCACGACAGATTTTCCGGATGTCCGATTTTTTGGATGTGCTCAATATTTCGGACGTCTTCGCGCCACCGCCACAAGCCCCATAGAACCAATGCGTAAGGATGTCCTAAATTTCGGACGATCGAACCCTCCACCGTCCAATTTTCCAAACATTTGGCGCATCAAACTCTCGCTAATTTGGACTTACTCGGCCGCACATTGAACTGTTCGTACGCACAACCCTTAGAGCCTCCCAAGTGCACAGCACCACTGCTGCGCGTCGCATCGCGTGCCCTAGAGGCCTACCAAAAACGGAGTGCCAAAGTCCGGCCAATCACAGTGATAGCGATCGACAGGAAAGCTATCATGCTTCGTGCCCTTCTTATGACTCTATTGCCTTTAAGGGGGGACGTGGCAACGGGAATGCTCAATTTGGTCAAAACCTTTAATTTTCAATTTATTTTTTTTCGTGATCCTTGGATCTTCTTTACCATGTGGTGGAATGTTATAATGAAATACGCGGTAGAAGTAGGGAAAATGCCACTTTATCTATGTGTTGTCATCCAAAACCGCATGAAAATCGGGCTTTTGAAAGTGCCACCATCTTGGAATCATCATAAAAAGGAGAGATCGAACCTGATGATAGTCACACCGTCATGTTTCTCCAACAAAAAATACAAACAGCAAAAGCGAGCAAGAACTTGATGCTCAAAGTTAACATTTCACTGTTTTCATGAAGTAAAACTTTGAGCTCCGTTTTCTCAGCTTCCATTTTTTGAGCAGGTGCTGTCAGTCATCCCAGTGCCATTTCATAACTAATGAAGCTAAATTCATTCTGTCTTTTTCACTTAGATCCTGAAACATTAGTGAGCGCCGTAAAGCTAGTCATTTCCACCTGCATGCCACACAAACTTTTATAACTGTATTTATGCAAAAGTTGTTAGTTAGAAAATATGTCGACGACAATTCAAAAATTTTTTCTGTACTCATTTGGACATAAAAAAAATCAACGAACAGCTTTATGGCACACAGTGGGCCTTAGCGTATATGCTTAAGCAAAAATGGTGCTGAAATTTTGTCTAATTAACCGGTTAATTAGGGGGTGACTGTAAGGGTCTATAAAGTGATGTAACTCAGAAACTATGATAGGTAGCTTAAAACCGATTTCATTTGTGATATCACCATAACAAACTACATCAGTGTGCCAAATTTCATCAGTTTATACCCATAAATAACGAAGATAGTTTTCATTGCCACGTCCCCCCTTAAACTACCGCTGCGTTGGTCGCGTAGTTTCGGGGGTGCATAGGCTCCATCGATGATCGTGACGGCAGTAAGAGCGTTCTCGTCTGCAGCAGGCAGCAACTCGTAGTTCGTTTTTACTTCGTGTGTGCTGTCCGCGCACCCCATGCCTTCATAAACTGTATTACCGCTCTCCGTGACAGCTCCTAGCACGGTTTCTTCCACAGCGTTTGCGGAAAGCAGCTTTGCTTCGACTCACTGCACGTTGGGCGCAAAAATACTTTCAGATTCGTGGTGGCCATACAAGACTGTGTCGGTAGTGACAGCGGTTTTTAAAGCGCATGAACGGTAAAACCACCGTTCGAGCATTTGCCACGCACGTGGTTTCAGAGCTGCATCGCTGGAGTTCGTGATCACGGCGACCGCAATTCTGTCAGCAGCGCTTTCAGTGTGCATGTACTCTGTGTGTGTGGCAGCCGCGAACAGTGAACTCATCAACACGACTGCGATTTTCAGCACAATTAAGTTTCGCCCAGGCGTTGCGTGCGTTGACTGTGCCCATGCCATCAAAGCAAAGCGGCGCATCCTTGACAGCAGCAAGAGTGACAACGAGCAGTAATTTTGTATCAGTGTAATGTGCCCGATGTCATACACATGGTGAGAGCTCTTAGTAGTGATTCCACCACAGCCCGCAGGCGTGTCGCACCTGCAGAACAGATGGGGTTGGTGATTCTGAAGCGCGGTATTTCGTCGCTGACCCTCTTGACAAGAACAATATTGATAAGTTAGTGTGTGTTTGCATGCATTCGTTTTTCCGGACTGCCCGATTTTCCGGACGTTTTCGCATTCCCAAGAGGGTCTGGAAAATCGGTCATTGACTGTATATTGAATTGATTTGTGATCCTCTTCCAGTTCAATATGTCCATGTTTGACTGTACGTGCCTAATGACTTTAAAAACTTCCAGTGCCATCATTCTGTTGGAAAAACTTCATTAAGGAACTTTGGTATGCTGGTATATGCAGCATCCCGTATTCTCCAAAGGCACCTCAAGCACGTCTTCAATGAGCACGTCAAATGTGTTGTCAATCAGTTGTGTTAGGCAGTGTGGCCGTGGAGTCTTCCAAACCACAAGAAAATCGGGCTTCTGAAAGTGCCGCCATCTTGGCATCATCATAAAAAGGAAAGATCGAGCCTGAGGATAGTCATACCGCAAGAATTTAGCTGCTCAAAGTTAACATTTAACTGTTTTCATGAAATAAAACTTTGAGCTCCGTTTTCTCAGCTTCCATGTTTTGAGCAGTTGCTGTCAGTCACCCCTGTGCCATTTCATAACTAATGAAGCTAAATTCATTGTTTTTTTCTTTAGATCCTGAAACACTAGTGAGCGCCGTAAAGCTATTCATTTCTCCCTGCACGTCACACAATCTTTTATCATTGTATTTTTGCAAAAGTTGTTAGTAAGAAAATATGTCGAGGACATTTCAAAAAATTTTTTCTGTACTCATCTGGACATAAAAAAAATCAACGGACAGCTTTATGGCGCATAGTAGGCCTTAGTGTATATGCTCAAGTAAAAATGGTGCTGAAATTTTGTCTAATTAATTGATTAATTAGGGGGTGGCTTAGGCAGTGTGGCCGTGGAGTCTACTGTAATCGAATTTGCGGCAATCAAGCGTTCGCTATGTCAGCAAGGATATTCTTATGTCTTTAAAGGGGTTGTGAAAACGGTGTAGCTGCCTGGTTGTAATTTTCACTACTTCAATAAGCATTCAACATGCTGATTCCAAAATATATACGTGCAATATTCAATGTGCATGGAGTAACAACCTGCGTTCCCAAAATGACATAGGTAATAGGTTCCCATAGGTAATAACATAGGTTCCCATACGATGACATAGGTAATATTCAATGATGTCACCTCAAGACATTTAAAAATGTAAACACTTATAGTTAATGTTTGTTTGCTCTAAATAAAAGGTCTATACGAAAGCTAGAAAATCAGAAAATAGTTGGACCCCGTGTGGTGCGGACGCACTGAAGCAAGACTGCAGCACCATCTTGTTTTCCCATGGACTCCAAGGGTATGCCAATCTTAGAGACCACGGTGGTGACTAAGATGATGTCAGCATAGAGTTGTCATCTCGATGCATGGTGGGTAATCAAAATCATGTTTTCATCGAATCAACCAAGATGATGCAATGAAACAATGTATATTACAGCTAGGAGGACCATGATTCCATTGCACACATCATACAAAATCTTCAGAAAACATTTCACGATTGCTTTAATATCTCCACTTGCTGTATACACTCTTTGCAGCCGCACATCAGCCACACAAGGCTCAACACCCAGGAACTGTGTCACTCTGGCTGGAGAGTACGGTGGTTCAAAGGCTGAATATTGCCACAATTAGTTATCAGCAACTGAGCAAACGAAGTGTCGATGAGCTGCTATCTACAGGTAGCACCTTAGTAACCGCTGGTACATTATGCATCACACAGTGCAGCACTGCACAAAGATTGAGAGCAGTAGTAGCAATGCTTCAGCACAGTTGGTGTGAAGTCTCATATATAATGTTCATTTATGGTTTCTCGACTTGACGTAGAGGCAGCAAGCCTCGATTCAATTTACTACAGTTGATAGAATCTAATGTGCATGTTTTGTGGCATCTGAAAAAAAGAAAGCCCCGTGATGGCTCAATAGCAATGCTACTGATCAGAATGCTTCTTCCAAAAGCTCTCTCCTCTTGAAACGAACAAGTACAGACAAACCTCGATATAGCAAGTGCAAACATAATGAATTATGGGTTACACAGTAGAACCTCGTTATAACAAAATATTGGATATAACGAAGCAATCGCAATTCCCCTTGAAATTCCCATAGATGACATGGATATAGGCTATAACTAACTAATGGTTATAAAGAAGTAATTGCGGCTCCCCTTTCAACTTCGTTATAACGAGGTTTTACTGTAACAAATTTAATGAAGAGTGGTGCTACCATAAATACAGCTTTATTTAACATTTTTCCCAGCTATGAACGTACTTTTGTGTCATACTGAACTTGTTTTCATGAGGTTTCACGACTAGAAGAGTGAAAAGCTTACCTGTTGTCGGCACACCGGACATCTGACTGCCCCTCTCCAATTGCCGTGGTGCCAGTACGAGACGAGACAATTAGCTGCAAGCATAGCACCATGTCAGAATGCGCAACTGATTGCGTTGTGCGGCAAGATCTCTTAATAAGGAATTCAACAGCACATTTGCAGGTGCACTTTTACATTTTAAAAGAACTGCCACAACTGATTCAGCAGAGTTGAAGAGGAAAGAACATTTTTGTTACATATGTTGAGCCATCAACTAGCCATGACGTAACAAAAAGCAGCGAGGGGTGCAACTGTGGACTTCCCTTGCGTCAGCTGATTACAGGTACGATGCCTATCGTTTCCAATATAGTGTGCAGCGCATGTATTCAAGTTTGTATATGTGCATTCACCAAGTCATTTACTGTATTTTCCGAGTACAAGATGCATTTTTTTTCTGAATTTTTCTCTGGTGCGTCTTATACATCCTTTTTTCCACCTCTCACTTTCGACATTAAGTTGTTTTTCCTTTTTTTTTTTAACTGCCACAACGAATGTCAGGTTGTTGAGTGAGCAGTTGAAGCCCACCACAAGAATATTCAGGTCGCAAAACACCGAACGCAGTTTTCCCTGTGCTGGCTCAACCTAATACACAACAATGCAAGCATGCCACACCACAGTTCCTTGCCAGCATCTTGAGCAGGAATGACAAGCTGCACATAATTTGTGTGACACCCTTTTCAATGGTACTTGGAACACAGTGGGCCTTCAGATTAGGCAGGAGTCATGAACATCAACTATGGCATAGTACAGTAAAAGTCTTAATTCATTGCTGGTGGGTCCGTGCCAGCCAAACTTGCTTCAGTGTGCATAATGACTGACCCAAACTGTGAAAAAGATATCGTGTAAAAAGAATCACCAAGCTAAATAGAGATACGTAAAATGTGTTGAAGGAATTGTGTACTGTATTCTGCTGACATGTAATCACGTATATATCGGTCAGACAGGTTGCTGTATCAACGACCACCTGCGTGAGCATGCGTACAATGCGAGAAACAAGACAGGGGTGTGGCTGGCCATTCACTGCGAGAAATGTGGGTGTAAATTTGAATTTAAAAGTTGCACAAAAGGGAAACAACAAACCTAATCTCTGAAGCTCACAAGGTCTTGTGTTTTAAAGATAAATGCATCCACATGCCTTCTATCACATTATCACTAAAGATATTGCATATCTGGGTGGCACTACACATGTGGTTGGTTTAAGATCTTGTTTGCTTTGCTTGTAAAACATGATAGGTGTTCAGCTTTGGTGTAAATAAGGTTACACTTCCCACCGATAAACTGCTGTTAGTTTGCGCTTCGTCTGTCTTCTTCTGTCCCTGTTTTTTGTGCGCAACAGTCCCCTTCCAGATGATTCACCAACAAGCCCAAATTGAAACCCTCCTGAAACTCAACGTAAGCTCCGTGAGAAAAAACTGTGAACTACAATTTAACAACAACCTACACATGATAGCTCGGAATATTATCTGAATGTATGAGAAGACATAATTCTGTGGTAAGGAAACTCAAATATAAGCCCCTTCGACTGCCTTTCCACCATAACAATAGTGGCACGGCCAGGCAGCACCACCTATACAAAGCGCATGTAGCATAGCAGCATAAATGTCTACAGACCACGTCATACTAGTATTGCATTATGCTCTTAAAGACTTAAAATGCCAGAAAGCTGAGCGAGTTGGTAGGGATTCAGTTAATTTGGCATTCATGTTGTCTCTGCTCTTGTGTCTGTGTTTTCATGCCTTTTCTTTGTATACCGAACCTCTAAAAGCGATGCTTAAAGGGCAAATCCGGCGATTCTTCAGTGTCCGCTGATCTTAATGAAATTCGCAATATGTATTCCCCTCAGCACTGTAATAACATAATGCAAGTCATTTAGTTTTCCTGGAAACGAATTTTAAAATTCTTTAGCGGATTCCCCCGCGGGACACCCTGTGTTTTTGACGTCATCACCTTCAACACTGCCTACCCGAGCCTGCAGGACTTCAAAAGCAAAACGACGGTACTTCAGGGTTCAAATCGTCGCTGTCAAGTTCAGAAAAGCTGGCATAACTCAATACATCGTCGGATGACCTTGCCACTGTCATTTTTCTCCATATTTCTGACGGCAGGAAGGCTATGAGGTCATCGCATACGCTGCAAGAAGCGTCTACCCGTTTCAGTTTCGGCTTGAACACGTCTTTCGGTCGGTTATTTAACATTATTGGTGCGCTTCTGAGCAAACTGAACCACCCAGGCTGCTACAGGACTGTCAGTACTATTCGAAAACACTGATATCAGAACATGGTGAAAAAACAGCCGGAGTTGCCCTTTAAGCAACATCCAACTCTTTTTTCTCACTAGTTTGCATGCGTGAGGCACTCACCGCAGAAGAGGTGTCCGCAGTTGGTCTCAACGGGGTGTCGGGGCTCAGCCAGGCAGATGGGGCACTGCGCGTCTGATCCATAGTGTGCTGCCATGCTGTCCCGTGCTGGCAACGCAGAACCATTGTTGAGTCTCGGACTTGTGAGTGTGGCTGCTGGCTGTGGCGATGGACTTGAAAGCTGTCGCAATTGCTGCCACCTGTCAATGACGAAAGGACTACATGTTGGGCTATACTCGCAGACTTTACATGGTGACACGTGCGGTTGTTTTGGTTTAAGTGAAAAGCCGTTATCACTTCCCAGCGACATGCACGCTCGTTTTGATTGTTTGCGGGAGCGCCGCTATGACTATCTGTTACGCGCAACGCAGGCTGTGTTTATCTAGCATGCCACTTCTGGAACCGTGTTGACCATTCCTGAAACGTTGCATGCTTGATGTGCACATTTCAGTGACTTCTGGAATTCCAGAGATAATGCGAGAACGCGTTATGACGCGTGTATAAAAGCCGACGCATTACGCTGCTTGTCAGTCTTTCTGTCGACCGACGACTGTTCACGCCGCTATTGCTGTGCATTGTCATTGGCTTTGTTTTGCTGGGCACAAGTTCGCCCAATAAACAGTTCGCCTGACATCGCTCGAGTCCTGCGCGCTTCACCTTGAGTTCTGCATGCGTCACTACCACGTGACATATAGTGACACGTGCGGTTGTTTTGGTTTAAGTGATAATGGCTTTCCACTTAAACAAAAACAACGGCACATGTCAATGGCAATGAAGCAGAGGCTACGAAGCCAAACCAAGCACGTGCTACTACTAAGGAATGTATTCCCACAGTTGCGTCCGTCTTTTCTGTGTGAGAAGTAATATAAACAACATCCCTTCATTTTATAAGGTAGGCAATTTAAAGGAAGACACAGTATGTGTACCTCTGCAGTGATACACATTTGCAAAATTCATTTGTATCTAATTAGTGAAATAGCTTTACGATGCATCAATTGCGGCACCATGCAGGATGTGGTACGTCGTTACTTTGCTTTCCGTTTGATATGAGCTTCCGTGTTTCCAAGGGGGAAAGGAGTGCCTTCGTGTGCTGAGAGAAGCAAAGGCACACAGCCAGTCGGCGAGATTCTGTGTACACACAGAATGGCCCATTTGGTAAAGCACCCAACATCCCAGACAGCAGCATTTCAAACTTGTGCTCATCTGCAGGGGCATAGAAAGGCTATCTCTTGCTGGTGAGACTTGGGTTGAGGCCGAACCGATGCTGTCTAGAAGGCAATCTGTTCGAGAAATTGCTGGGGCTTAAGTGCAACTATTGTGAATACCTTCTCAGCAAGACAGATCTTGTGCACAAAATAAACATACATAATTTTAATTGACTGGTGCCGTTAGTGATCCAAGCAACATGTTAGACTTCAAGTTTCAATGCACTGCAACATTATGCACAATATTATGATGCACATAATGCCTTTTTGTAGTATCAGCACCTCAAAACGAAAAAGTATTCTGGTATCTGTATTCTGGGATATATTTTCTACCTTTTTGCAAAGTTATCTCAAAGTATTATATTATGTCAAACACATATGTATCTCAGTATCTGTATATTAGTCTTCCAGCACATGTGCTTCGATGTCTGTAAAGTACTATTACGGGTAAACTGTACCCAACCCTGGCAAGAGGTCAGGTCGGCTCGTTTCACAATTTTTTTTTTTTTTCCCAAGACAGCTGCACTTTCCCAAGTCAGTTTGGTTGACCTCCTGAAAACCTCCTGGCATGTAATCACTGATGTTCACAACCTGTCCGCGGCCCGTCAAACACACACACACAAAAGCCCAACGCTTTGCATAGCGGCCGCTGTTCCGTTGAAGCGCATCCCCTTAGTGGCAGGTTTACCTATTTTCAAGTGAGCTCTGGCTTAGCGCAATGTAAGTTCGCGCGAATGCACATTACGCAGAAACCAAGAAACAATCACTAGTACCTGCGCCGATTCTGCACACAGACTTTCTTCAACGACTGCAAGCAGCTTATGTTAGGAAAAGAGTCACGCATGGATGCTTTTTATTTCCTACTACCGCTGGCTTTGGCCACAAAATGTTCAACACCTTGCTCGTGCTGTGAGTGTTCAACGACAGTAAACCACTATCATTGAGCAGTTCTGCCACCCTTCAAGCATGAATCATTTGGATGCATTCCCTTAGTTGATTAGCCGCCAAAGGCGGCAGCACAAAAGGCTGTCACCGATAAAGGCGCGCATGTCTGTATCGACACATCGCCCCACTACTTATGTGTACGTCCACTAGGAACATTAAACGTTCCGAGCCCTCGAAGATGATGAAAGACTGGGCTGCAATGCCTTCCCGTCTCGCTCGACGTAGACGAAAACACCAAAACACACGACGTACCCGGCAAAACCTAGTAGTCCGACGACAACGGCAGCGACGACAGGCACAGTGAAGAGGACCTCGTTTCCGACGCCTTCGATCAGGCCCCCAGCGTCGTCTCCGCACATGTCCACGCCAACACAGTCATTACAGGGCCTTCGAGTACAGCCGACTACACTTACTAACCGCCTACTGGGTAGCCATATTGGCCATAATATAGCGCTGAGAGAGAAAGGATGAAGAAAGGGGAAACACCGTACAGATAGATGGATGGAATAAACGTCCCCCTTTGGTGAATGACCGTTTAAGGCGCTGCAGTCGGACCTACAGAAAAGGGAAAGACCATAGAGTTTCTATGGACAAGACGAAATCAAGAGAAAGATTTTATGATAATTCAAAGGGAAAAGGTTTACTGTTTGAAGCAAGGTCAGGTTGCCTGAGAAGTTACAGAGCGAGATTTACGTGTGTAATCACCACATCATTAAGCCTCAGCAGGAAGGAATTATGTTTTTTTAGGTCTGCCGTTCCATGTGTGTTGTAGCTCTCAGATACGTGTTTGTGCACGTATTCTCCCAGTACTAACGTACGGTGCAGAAACGTGGAGGATAACGAAAAAACTAGAGATGAAACTAAGGAGCACGCAACGTGCAATGGAAAGAAAAGATGTTGGGGGTAACGCTAAGAGATAAAAAACGAGCGGAATGTATCAGAGAACAGACAGGAATAGCCGATATTATTATATCAATTAAAAGAAAAAAGTGGACCTGGGCAGGACATGTCATGAGGAGGAAAGATAATAGATGGACAGTAAGAGCAACGGAATGGATACCAAGAGAGGGAAAACGCAACCGAGGCAGGTTAGATAGAGATGAAATTAAAAAGGTTAGATGGAGCGATGAAATTAAAAAGTTTGCGGGCATAAAGTGGAACCAACTCGCTCAGGATAGGGTGGATTGGAAATCGTTGGGAGAGGCCTTCGTCCTGCAGTGAGGTGAACCTAAACAGGCTGATGATGATGATGATGACGTGTTTGTGGCACGCTATCTGGTTGTGCTGTGTAACGCGCCAGCATATCTATTTTGTGCTTGTTAATGACTCTCGCACAGGTGCGGGCGATTGGAAAGGTTTTATATGTCGGTTTTACGACATAAAATTTCAGTTGTTAGTCCAGCATCGTCCTGTGTGCCTTCTTCTGTGTCCGTGTGCTTTGAGCTGGTTTTCTTCAGAAATTATGCACCAACTGGTCCGACCGTCGACGCTCTTGCTCAATAAAGAAGGGGATACATGTGCGTGCTGTGGAAAAGCTCAAGTCTGCAGTGCAGCCTTTCCCACGCCCTTATAACTACCAGCCACTGCACCTCCGCGAAGCTTCAAATAGTTCCTTCTTTCAACTTTCCATGTCATCAAAATAAAGCGAGATTGGCAGTAATAGTAGACAGATGCATGAATTATTATGCCTTGATTTGTTTATTAGAATGGAATATGGAAAGGATAATTCTTTATTGAGATGAAATCAAGCGCTTGCATGCAAAATCCCGGCGCGTCACAATTGCTCCACCACCTGAGATTTCAACTCAGTTCAGTGAAGTTTCACGCGTAAAACGGGATCGGAAATATAAGGAACTGTACTGCGGCCTTTTGTAGATCGGAGCGGTGAGACTCCACACATTTTTGTCTATGCTTCTCGAGCACATTATGGATTACACTGATGAAAATGCTCGAGAGCAGCAGACGGTCCGCGGGTACCGAAGGCATAAACATGGCGCCATTTTGAAAAGGTCGCATGACGACGTTTTTGTTTGCTTCTGTGGTTGGATGGCCGAGTAGCACTCACGCGTGCGGTCCGTCGGTCGTTGTTGCGAACTCCTGTTTTTTTTTTAAGTTGTATTCTAGTTATACGCCTGGTGCACCGGCTATAGAGGCGCCACTGATGGCCACCTAGCGGGCGCCGTCGACAGTACTCTCGGGAGGCCGAGCAGACGACAACGCTTTTTACAGCGCTGGGAGGCGTGGGCATGGCCGAAGTTCGCGGCTGCGATTTCCCCCTTCGTTCGCCTGCCAGACAGTTACTTTTGCGGTGACAGCTGCAGGAAAGACGCGGGCCTCTGTGAAAGTGAGCATGCGCATGTCGTTAACAGAATTTGGGACAAACCAGTCCGCATATACCTGGCAGGTGCATCCCGCAGACCAGCGCAAAAAAGCCCGGTTGCGAAGTAGCCGCCTTGTATTTCCTTTTTTTTTTTTTTGAGAACTGTACCATTGCCACATTGCCGTTTCTGTACCTTAATAATAAATACACGTCATTTGAACGGAGTGGTACGTCCACTCCGCTCACTTTACGTGATGCTGGCGCATTATGTAGCGATCTTGATAGCACTGATTATATACGTGACATCATCCCATAATAACTGCCAAAAAAGTCACCCTAGGAAGCGCAACTAAGAAGCTGTTAAAGGGCAACTCCGGCGAATTTTCAGTGGCCACTGATCTCAATAAAATTCTCAATATACATTCTCCTCGCTACTGTAATAATATATGCCAACTCAGGCGGATGTAAGTCATTTAGTTTTCCTGTAAACGAATTTTAAAATTTTTTAGCGGATTCTTACGCGGGCCACCCTGTGTTTTCGACGTCATCACCTCCGCGCTGCCTACCCGAGCCAGCGGGCATTCAACAGTAAAAAAAACAAAAAAAAAACAAAACGGCCATACTTTAGTGCACAAATCGTCACTTTCAAGATCTGAAATGTTTGCACAACACAATATATTGTCGGATAATCTCGCCACTGGCATTTCTTTGAAGCCAGTTCCATATTTATGCTGATGGGAAGGTTGTTACGTCACCGCACATGCTCCGTGAAGCATCGACCCGTTTCGGTTTTGGTTTGAAGACGACTGTCAGTTGCTTATTTAAAATTATTGGTGCATTTCTTAGCAAATTGAACCACCCTGGCGGTTACAAGACTATCAGTACCATTGGAAAACAGCGAGACCCCCCCGTATTCTCCGCCTATGACACAAGCTGTATCCACTCCGATGCCGTTGGCGGAGATTGCCCGGCAAGGTGATCATGCACACGCTATGAATCGTTGCGGTCACTGATCGGTCTGTCCGTGATGTGCCTGAGCTGTTATGACGCTGTAGGGCATTGCTAAAGTGTCATGCATAAAAACACACAATTCACAAACACTGCAGGAACAAGCCGTGTGCCGTACGAGCCGGTCTGTACGACGCATCAGTTCCTGCCGGAGCTTGACATTCTTCGCGAACACACGAAAAACCGAAGCGCTTTTGTTTCAGACTGTTCTTGTAGCATCCCGGCACATAGGACGGAAATCTAACCATCACAACTCTTCGAAATAAGGCCGCTAAAGCTCGTTAACGCCGTTCGCCGATGCACCAGCCATGCATTTGAGCGTACCACGACCGCCGCGAGTACTACAAGTTCCGGCATGCACTGCGGCAGCGGTGGCGCCTCGGATGATTTGACAAAGCTTGCGCTGAGTGGCAAGTTTCTATGGTTTTGCTGTCTCACTTAGTCGTAGCTCAATTGGGCTTCCCTGAGTTAGTCTTAACCTTATTAGACCACTCCTAATCAACATAGGCCTAATTACGGGTGTTAACATATTCACATATGACTTATTAAAGATTAGCTTAATTTTACATGGCTTAGTTAGTCCTTGCTTGATTAGTTTCAGGTTGTACAGGCTTGACTTCATTAATCATAGCTTAATCAGGCTTGGAATAACGAGTCAGCTTAATTAATCTGACTTAATTAGCGCAGCCCAATTACGATTAGTTTAGCATATACTTTATTTGCCTTAGCTTAGCTATTGTCCTAATTAGGCGTTCGTTAAATGTGCTTGCCCTAATTAGTGTTTCCTAATTACACTTGACTTCATATTCTAGTTAGTCTTAGCCTATTCAGGTGTGGCTGTATTAGCCATAGCCTAATTAACCTTAGATTATTCAGGTTTTGCCTACTCAGTCTGAGCTTAATTGGGCTTGGCTTAGTCAGTTAGCTTAATTAGGCTTGGTTTAGTTGTTCCAAACTTAGACTTGGCTTAACTAGTATTGCCCTATTTATGTTTCTCCTAATTATTCTTACTTTAAATAATCCCGACCTAATTGGCATTATCTGAGATAGCATTGCCTAATTTAGTATTGCCGAACTACGCTTGACTTGGGCAGGATTGGTGTAATTAAGATTAATTAGGTTCAGTTTATTTTCATCAGCTTAATTAGGCTTTACTTAATTATTCTTAATAACCTCAAATTGCTTTAGTAGCTCGGCATGGCTACAGTATCATTACATAATGAGGAGAGTAGCGCTACTGAACGACGGGACACGAGAAAGGCATATACGCACCACAAAACGCGTGTCCCGTCGTTCCGTAGCGCTACTCCCCTCATCATGCCTTACCAACACGCTCAGTCTTCAACCTTAGCAACCATTACATAGCCTAGCGGGGTTTTCTGCGGGTTTCTCATGGTTTCAAGGGCAACTCCGGCACTTTTTTCACCAAGTTCTGATATCAATGTTTTCCAATAGTACTGATAGTCCTGTAATCGCCAGGGTGATTCAGTTTACTCAGAAATACACCAATAATTTTAAATCAGCAACTGAAAGTAGTCTTCAAACCGAAACCGAAACGGGTAGATGCTTCGTGGAGCGTGTGCGGTGACGTCACAACCTTCCCGTCACCAGAAATATGGAACTTGCGCCAAAGAAACGCCACTGGCGAGGTCATCCGACTATATATTGAGTTATGCCAGCTTTTCTGATCTCGACAGCGACGATTTGAGCGCTGTGGTATCGCCGTTTTGCTTTAGAAGGCCCACTGGCTCGGGCAGGCAGCGCGGAGGTGATGACGTCAAAAACACAGGGTGGCCCGCGTGAGAATCCGCTAAATTTTTTTAAAAATTCATTTACAGGAAAACTAAATGACATACACCCGCCTGACTTTGGATACATTATTACAGTGCCGAGGAGAACATATATTGAAAATTTTATTGAGATCAGTGGACACTGAAAAATCGCCGGAGTTGCTTAAAGGAGTACTGACACGATTGTGCGGCGGCGCAAAATAAACATTTTTCGTTTCCTAGCCATGTATTGTTAACGCCCTCCGCACACAGAAGCCAGGAAACACGTACAAAGTATTTTAATTTGGTTTTAAAGTTCGCGTCGCCCAGCACAGCAAGCCAGCCCCATTGCAATGGACACTACGATGACGTATGAACACGGGCTCTTAAAGGGCCACTAAACAGGCTCCTACTTTTTTTCAAAGCCGCCCAAACAAGCTAACTCAATCATAGAGAAGGTTGCGGCGATCACATTCTGCGAATATGACAGCGCTGCGCGCCACAAAGACGCCGTATTTCAAAAAACAATTCGCGCGCTTCTTTCCGGCGACTGACCAGTCGCGCTCGCATCCTAGGTGTCGTCATGTCGTACCGCGAACAACTTTGCGTAGTCGTATCTCGTTGATTGGTCGAAACGTCTATTGTCAGATCCCCTGGCCATCCCACCGGCGTGAGCGCAGGAGCAACCCAACGTTTCTAGAACGGGAGCAACCGGTTCCGCAGCGCAAGCGTCAATGACGTCAAATGATCACGTCAGGTCACGTGTCAAAAGTGGGCGGAATCTCGACGGCGCGCCGCCCCTACCCTCTCCTCAGCAGAGAAGGGTGGGGAGGCCGACCGAGAAAACGAAACCGGCGCAAGCGGTCACTTAAACCCGTGTAACTTCTCTATTATTGCACCTATTCGCAAAATTCTTGCGGGAGCATGTTCACACCGCACAGGAGCGCAGTTATATCTTTAAAACAAATTTTGGACCTCGGGGTTGTTTAGGGGCCCTTAAAAATCGCCGAAATCGCGGTCAGAGTCACTGGACGACCGTGAAATTGCCGTTGTTTGCGTGCCTCAGGTGTAATTGACCAAAGACGACAGAGTTGCAGCGACGCTATGAAGAATTTCTGTCCCTGCGTGGCTCAGACGTTGTCCGACTATGTTGATACGTCACTAGGAAACCGCCCCCTCGAAATCGAAACCGAAAGTCGGCTTTTAAGGGAGCCGTATTAAAAAATATATTCATTGTGTTGCGGGCCACCATGACACTGTTTTTGGGGTCTTCCACGCCAGTGCTTTCATTTACAGCAACAATACGAGAATGTCTAAAATTCGCGTCAGTACTCCTTTAAGGAAACGCTTAACCACTTTGCTGTTAAAACAAACTCGTTCAAGCCTAGCCGGGTTTTTAATTTAAGTCAGGCTTATTAGTGTTTATTGTTCACTTATTACATTCTGCAGGCCTGCACCAGCCCAAGCGGGATAGGCAAAGAGAAAAAAAGTGCGGCTAGCAAACCGTAAGTTGAGCGCGAGCTACAATTTATTAAATGATTATTTCAAGCAGGACATGCAGCAAGCAAGAAAGATCGCCACTTTTCTCCTTCATCACATGGACATAACTTATCGCTCGAAACACTAGCACACCGACGCACGTGCGAACGGCTTGTCACTCTACATAAGATTGTACATGAATCATCGGTAATCGCGGCCCCAGTTTCATTTGTGAAGCGTCCTACTCGAGCTACTCGAAGCTATCACCCCCTTAATCTTGTCTCATTCCGCCCACGTTTAAATAGTTTTAAATACTCATTTTTCCCATCCACAGTCGAACTCTGGAATGGTCTTGACGGCGCACTTCGCCAGTTACCTACCGCACAATTTGCTGAAAGAATTCATCAGCACGTGCCTCTGGAGTTCTAATGCGTGGTGCGCTATTTGTATATTTGTGCCTCTTTCCTACCATCTAACAAGTGTTTTTGATGCAATGTTGATTTGTTACATGTGCATTAGTATAACTTGCTTTTTTATATGCTTGTTAAATCACGCAGTTTAGCGTTCCCTTGTATGCTAATTTGTTTTATGTTATGCCTGATTTCCAAGCAAATTCTGTACCCACCCCTGCAATGTCTCGCAAAGAGACGGCAGTATATGTAAATAAATAAATAAATAAATAAAATAAATAAATAAAAAGAGTGCATTTCAGAGTTTTCGGAAAAACACGTTTTGTCGGCATTACATAAATTTATCGAAGCCTCCGGAAGATTACGCTGCTAGTGCTGTTGACCACAGGATTCGTTCCTAATGTTTCTTTTAGGAAATTCTAATTATTATTATTAATTAGAACTTCTTCTTTCATTTTTATTTTTTCTTAGATTTTAGCCTTGGTCCTAATTTTCCTGCTCTCTACATCATTACTTGTAGTGTGGCCAATCCCCTTCGTGGGAATGTGCCAACTGTAGAGGTCACAACAACAACATCACACGTGCTTGTGAAGGTATGCCGTATTCAACGCTTTCGGACTCGGAGTGCGTAGCTGCGAGTAATTGGCAAGTTGCCACTGCCTTTTTTTTAATATCGGAGTCCTCTGAAAGTACTTAATAAACAAGTGTAACGGGCTAGTTGGTATAGATCCATCTTCGTAAGAAGCACAAAAACTACACACAAGGACATCTACAAAGAAAGACTCAACATATATGTCGTGCTTCCGAATAAACACTCAGTTGCAGTCAAGCGCTTGTGTTGTGTCTTTCTTTGTAGCTGTCCCTGTGTGTAGTTTTTGCGCTTCTTACGAAGATGGCTCTGAAAGTAATCGTTCTGGCTTCTTTCAGAAATGGAAACACCATCCAGCCAATGCTGGAGTGGTTTGTGAGCAAGAGCATGCAACGTCCAGGCATAATTTGCCGAGCGTAGTCACAAAACCACCATAGCAGCCTGCTTCGGCACGCGCGCGAGTGAAGGCGCGTGCATTGACATGGCGGACGCCCTCGAAACCGGCGGCATTTAGCGAACAATGAATGTCGCCGCGGCGGGGGAGGAGTATATCGAGGCACCATAGACCTACGTAGGGTGCCCCGATGCACATTACTGTACATGGTGGTGAGAGGTACGGCAACACAGCCATATTGCGTCTGAGCACGCAGAAGCGCGATATATGGCTGATACATCAAATTTAACGTCCGAGTCTGCTGAGTCTGATAGATCGCGTTACTTTCGCCGCTTTACACGTGCGTCTCTCATTTCTTTGCACCTCAACACAAAAGCGGCGGGTCAGGTTCTTCGACACAATATGGCGGCGCGACGGTCGATGGGTGCCACCACCCTGCTCTCGGGAGATGCGGCACTGACATCGAGGCACCCTAGACGACACAACCTAAAACGAGTTGTGGTGTTGCCCTAGACCTGCGTAAGGTCCCTACATAAAAAGTTGACCTGCGTGGAGTTACTCTCACACCGTCATCTGCTAGCGACCGTCCGCCATGTTGGAGTATTGCAACGAATGCGCCGAATGGCGGTGCACTGTCTCTGCTGTGTGTTAATTGCTGTTGATTTTGAGATTTGACGTCTATCGAGGGTTGAAACGATGACGACGTCCACGCGTAAGGAATTCCGCGCTTCATGTTATGCCTCGCTGGTGTGTCCGAGGCGTGCTCGCTGCGAAGTAAACGCCGACATTGTGAGACGGCGTCGATCCGTTTGCGTCGTGCGTCGGCCGGACGCGACGTACGTCGACCTGCTAGTCTGCTACCGGTTACGACTCATGCTGACATTATGTTACTGTCGACGAGCCACGTGCCGTTTACTGAAATAAAAGCGTCCAAGTCGCTCGAGGCTCGTAACCACGTAGTGGACGCGTGTGGGCGGCCGCGATGTGACCGATGCATCGTGCTCAGCGAGGTTAGGATACGAATATTTAAAAAACTCCATTCCTAAATCTGCAGAGCTGGAATAACGTTGTTGGCACGTTTTTGTGTAAACGCGTTTGTTATGGCTGTTCATTAGGGGCCCGCACGTTGCTCGAGACTGCCGGGCGTCTGTTTACGGCGTACGATGCGTATTACGGTATCCGTTTACGTATATAAATACCATCTGCGACTATGCTTAAATACAGGTGCCCGAAGTAGCGCGCGCGCTACGACGACACTTCTGTGACTTCCCTTTTCTCTCGAAAATTCAGTTTCTAAAATATTCGCGATTCCATCTAAATGCTCGCCACCTAGCGGACGCTCCTGGAACCAGCCGATCCAAGGTCGACCTCGAAACGCGGCATGGTATCGCATTACCGCGCGCTGTAAAAGAGCTCTATAGTTCCTTAATCGACGCGATGCCGCCTCGAAGCATCCCGAAAAAGAAAGAATCCTCATCAAAAGACTTTCGTTGCGTGCCTCAGTGCGTGTCATCGCGATGCAAAGACAGCAACGCGTCGTTTCATCGGTTCCCCAAAGAAGCAGACGACGCTTCGCGCAGGGCAACATGGATTAGAAACTTGCGCATCGGCAAGAAGGTGACGGGGACTATGCTAGTTTGGTCCAGGCACTTGACTCGCGACGGTTTCTTCCTCCCCGGTAAGTACACAAGTTGTGTGCGCGCGTTTATTATCATGCGCGCTTTTCGAAGAGCCGGAGTGTAGTTTAGTTTAGGCAAGCGCGTGAACAAAATAGCGACATCGTTTATACGTGTATATCTGGTAACGTTTTCTGAGCGTGCCTATGCTCAACTTGAACCGCGGTAATATTATTGGTGACGTACTTTTGCCCGCATGCATTGTAGTAAGTAGATATAAAGCGAGCGCTTGCCTTCGTGCGCCGTCTTCGTCCCATGCGCGCGCTGCGCGTCGTAATTTGTTTGGTGGTTACGGAGGTAATGTGCGATAGTTTAACGTAGCGCGTTTGCATTTCGAGTTCATCTGGTGACAATTAAGGGTTTATTGCGCTCGTTCCAACTTTTCAGCCCTCGACCTGTTCACCGCGCCTCTAAGTTTGCCTTCCGGCACCGCGCATAGAACTGCACTCTTTTAACACGTTTAAAGGAGTACTGCCACGAAAATTTTAAGATGGCGTTTTTTGCATGAAATGAAAGGCCAAGCCCTCCAGAGCCAAGAAAACGTACTGGTAAGCGTGAACGCGCCGTCAAAATTTATTTACAGCATGCCTTTAAAAGCTGGTTTCGGTTCCTACTGTAGCCTGACGTCACGACACAGTATGTGCATAGTAATGAGCCCCTCGTGACGTGCTCCAGCAAAAAATCGTGACGTTTTCGCCACGTGGTCTCTCGCGCACAGCGCCTGTAGCAAGTGCGGGGTCAACGATGTACAAAATTTTCTATAGCGACTCCGCGACGACAGCAAATACTTCGGCACAGCGCAAGATGCAACGTACGGCACGCACGGTGGGTGCCGGCGTGGTTCCGGAGCCCGCGATAAGCTAAGGTGGCCTCCGAGACTTCCGCGGCATTTCAGGGGCAATATGCCGGCCCCACAGTGAACTTGCTTTCCGATTATACGCGGCACGCACGACGATAGAGGGTAATTCGACTTCACTCGCTCGCTTCGCGGACACTCTTAACTACAGCGAATGAACGGCGAGAGCAGACGACCGAGAGTGACGCGCAAACGGCCATTTTGCATGTTTTTGTACCTGACGTCATCACAACTTGCCATACTGCTGCGTGAAGTCATCAAAATTTGTACTGTAGCCTGACGTCACAATAGTGTCGATGTCCGTAGGCACGCCCTGTGAGAATTGATTTTGACGTCAAATTAAAGTATCTTATAAGCATTTCCTGAGCTTAACATTCGCTCAGAGCTGTCTACGCATATAGGAGAGTTGTATGATGGAGTAAACTCAGCTTCGAAAACTGGTGTCAGTACTCCTTTAAAGTGACGCATTTGTACTCAGCGGACCAACGCCGCGCACAAGTGCTTGCATCACTGCGCATGAACACCTGCCTTCTTCAACTTCAGGCTCGCTGGAAAGGCTCTTTATCCTTAAGAAAATCTGATGCGGGTCTCCGAACAAGTGCGACGTTTGAACGCACAGCGCAATTATTTCCGCTGTTTCGCCGCTCAAATCTTTTAGACCGATTAATATCAGATGTTCGGAAGCAAGAACCTTTTCGCATTCGACGAAGCATCGTGATTCGAACCCGCAATCAAGAAACTTTAGCACAGCGCTAAGCGGAAGCGCGGCCGTGACCCTGGATACAGAAGCCATCTTTGTTTTTCTCAGCAGTGTTGCCAGATGAACCACTTTTTCTCGAGTTGCGAATAGCGAGCATCAAACTGCTAGGAAGGGAGCTTGTCCACGGTCGCTCGATCGAATGTAACCGTGGTTTAGCAGCGAAAATTCTGACAGTTCCAACAATCAGTTAAAAAGAAATGTGAAATATACATTGGCTGTTACATGTTTTAAGAAGCAGAACAATGGGGTATTCATATATGGGCGGTAATTCATGTGACGTCATGTTAGCGGCTGCGCTGACAACAAGTGCGGGCGCCATGACATTGGCCAGCGGCCACCGGTGGTCATCGGTTCTTGCTTGTGTGGTCCGCTGCTTACAAGTTGTATTTCTGATAGTCCACTTGGCTTAACCTATTTGACGCAAGAAGAAAAAAATTGGGGGACCCTTAAGCTTCGCCTTTAAGAGTTGAACGCGATAGCAAAATCCGGCCCCTAGTGTGCACTTCGACCACTCAGTGCATATTAACAGCAGTGTACTTATTAATGTGTGTGGTTACACACACACACACGCACAGACACAGACGCGCGCACGACGTATCTATAGCAATGGTAGAGGTTTCCGATCTATTTAACAGCACTTTTATATCAACTTCATGAAAATTTGTACAGTGATGTAATCACATGGTCCTGTATTATGAATTGCGCGTAGGCGTGACACTTTTATTCGTAAATGGTCACATTCTGTCGTCCTTCGTGCGTTAACTATCTGGCAGCTGTTCGATTTGTTCTTTTGGAGACCTCTTCCGGCCAACCGCAACAAGCATCGCCTTATTATCGGTGAAATGGCAACTGCAGTACTTCACTTCTTTAATGGTGTCGTGAGAATGAAATGCTAAAAAAGTGGTTGCAGAGCATCCGACGAGACTGCATATAGGCTCGGCAGTAGCCGCATGGCCTCCGAGATGGCGGGAGCGCTCACCATCTCGGAGGCCATGGTAGTCTAGACATTGCCTGATATGTCTTCCGCTAGGCGGACATAGTTGTCCATTTTTGGAGCTGTTATTTTTGGCTCACGGACGATTTTTCGCTCACAAGAGACGCGTGGAGACGCCGACACTGACGGCGGTATTTCTGCGGAACGAGCTCTCTAACGCTATCTCGTTAAAATGGGTTTTAACGTGCTTAAAATGTGTTTTAACCCACGGCAGCTATGGGCTCTTGAGCAAAAGCTCTTGCGTGTGTGTCGAAAAAATGTTGCAGTGGCTTAGCTCGGCTATGCCAGGATATACGTAGCGTTAGCAAAGGTTCAGCTGATTATTCTTAGCTTTCCTGGTTGTCTAGATTGTCTAGGATTAGCTTGATTGTCATGCTTACTGCTGCTCCAATGACACACACGCGGTATACGTATTATGTGGCAGATGTACATTTATTTTTGCTCAACGTCACGTTGCTTTTCTATTGCCACAAAGACGGCTCGGAGATCAGTGAAGTAACACGCTGCCGTCTCTATGGCCCCAACACAGTATTTGGAGTTGTCTGTCTGTCTGATAGACAAGATCAATGGTGCTTCCCCATTGGGTCGCCTGTACAGTTGGAAGACTGGCTAAGTCGAGGTTAAACATGTCCTTCAAAGGAACACAAAGAGAGTCTGGAGCACGATTGAAGTCACCAGCCACCACACACAGTTCACTTGCCGCCCGACTAGGTATACACGTAGCCACTACGTCTATAGTGTCTTTAACGGAATTGTTCGGTGACACATACACGGCTTCGATTATCACACCACTTTCGTCAAGCTGAACGGCACAGGCACCGCTACGTTTGGCAGTTCACTGGCAGCAATCCCATTCCTGACATAGATGCAGACTCCCGAGCTTCTGGTAACGTCAACACGACTGGCATAAGCAACCATGCTAAACTCCGGGATTGTGACAGCTTGTGATCGCGTGGCAACACCAACCTCTGTAAGAAGGAGAACATGAGCAGTGGTCAAGAGGCGGTCACCACGAACGTCCGCCATATGGCAAATCAACGATCGGACATTGAGCAGGGCGACTGTGTACACCGTGGCGGGATTTGTCATCAGGGCTCTACAGCGAGCATATGCTGTGTCCAGGCCGTGCTTGTTTAAGCGCTCATATTCTGATACCAAAGCGTTATCTGGATTGCTAACATGGTGGTAGAATGTATAGTCTTGCTGCACGTTGGTCAGATACAAGCCCTGGAGGGTAGCGACACGGCTAAGGGCAACCTAGACCAGCTTTTGAGGGTGAGCGTTAGCGTAGTCATATACCACAGTGTCGAAGGTACCACCCTGAGACTTGTGTATCGTCATGGCGCTTGCTGGAACGAGCGGAAACTGGGTTCTGCGCACCGATACATGCCTCAAGGCTTTTCCCTTCATGGCAAACGACATGGTGATGGGCTCGATCGGAACCCATTGTGTATACCGCCTCACGCCAGAACGGTAGCTCACTTTGGCCTTGGTTAATGTTCCCTCACCACTGGGACATCGCAGCCAAACTCTCTTTGGCGTATCGTCAACGTTAAGCTCAACCTCCATTAGCGTACCGACCATGCCGTTGACCAAGCCATCCGTCACATCAATGTTCTTCAGCAGCATATACGGCCGTTTCGTACAGAAGGTCACCACAGATGACAGGTTGCCACTCTCTGCACGACTGAGGTCTTCGCTCCTCGCGAGTGCCTCACGTTCCTCTTGTCTGTTCCGATGGCCAGTCAGCTGAGCCTATGGGTCCTGTTCGATTAAAGCTTTAATGGTTCTGCCCAAGTTGGACACGCCACGGTTAGCCTTGTTCACGTACTCCACCACGTAAGATGCACGTCAAGAATTACTCGTAGGTCCATGTTAGACATCAGCACTGAGGCTATCCAAGAGTTAAAGATGTTGACATTCGTCTGATCCATATCTCTTTTAAGCAGCAGCGTAGGCCTGGCTAGTCCACTGCGAATCACCTCTTCATACTCGTCAAAGTCACGTATGTCATGATGTTGAAGCATTTCAGCGAAGGACTGATAGGCAGTGGTGTCGAGAGCACTATGCAACGCATCATGAGTGTTCTTCAGGAAGCGATACCGTTTCAAACCGGTTTCGTCGTCGTCGGCAGGGGCCTGTAGCGGAGTAAGCACTTTAGTGCTCGGCATCGGCCAGAACGGCGCATGGAACCTGCACTTCTTACGACCACCTTTATAGCACGTCAGTCAGTCAGTCAACGAACTTTATTCACAAATTGTCCTGAGGAGCCGATGCCCTTCAAGAGGGCGGGTCGGCTGCGGGCCGCACCCACGTTGGGACAGGAAGGGCATGCCCCTCCCCCAAGCTGCGGGCCCTCTGGACAGCCCGGATTTGGACCTCCCGGTCCGAGCTGGTGATTGCAGTCTTCCAGGCGTCCTCTGTGGTGAGAGGCTCGCCATCGCGCAGCGCCGTGCATTGCCAGAGCATGTGGGATAACGTGCATCGTCTCTCATCGCAATGAGGGCAGTGAGGCTTTATGCTGTCAATAAACTTACTGTAAACTAAGGGCGACGGGTAAGTACCGGTTTGCAGCATTCGTAAAGTGATTGACTGGGCCCTCGAGAGTTGCGGGTGCGGGAGCGGAAACCTACGCCTGGACAATTGATAGTGCTTGCATATTTCGTTGAAGGTGAGGAGGGAATCAAGCTGCTGGAGGCCTTCCCCCAAATTAGAGGCCGAATGCCCGTCACGGTGGGACAGTGCGCGTGCGCGGGCATGGGCATACTCATTTGCATTAGGGATAACAGGGTGGACATCTTTGCCCATGTGGGCAGGAAACCAGGTGATGTGACCATCGATTGCAGTGCTATTTGAAATTTTGGTAAGAATATGGGCCGCCTGCTCACAAACTGACCCCGTCATGAATGCTCGTACAGCAGCCCGAGAGTCAGTGAAAATGCACGTGCGCGTGGGAATAGCCACGGCCAGTGCTATAGCAGCCTGCTCAGCCCTGGCCGGCGTGGTATCTCGAAGGGATGCTGCCGTGAGGAGTTTACCATCAAGGTCAGTGACCGCAACCACGAAATTGGGTGTGCCAGGATACTGTGCTGCGTCAACGAACGCCACAAGTTCAGGAGTGGTAGCAGCGGAACTGAGGAGCGACCGAGCCCTAGCAACCCGGCGGCCTACATTGTAGAGTGGGTGAACGTTTCTTGGAATTTGTGATACCGTAATCTGCTCCCTCAATTTAGCAGGGAGTTGTATCTTTTTGTCTGCGACCAAAGTGGGCTCGCAGCCCAGGAACTCCAGGATGCGCCTGCCAGCTTTGGAAGAGGACAGTCTTGCAGCCTGAGCTGTTTGTTGCGCTTCTGCAATCTCGTTAAATGTATTATGCATACCAAGGGCCTTGAGCTTTTCCTCATTAGTGTTGTTTGGAAGGCCTAAGACTTTCTTAACGCATTTTCTAATAATCGCATCCAATTTCCTTTGCTCTTTCCTTTCCCATCTGTGCGCTGCGGCAATGTAATTTATGTGACTCATGAGAAAGGCATGGAAAAGCCTCATGAGGTTGGCCTCACAAAGCCCTCCATGCCTGTTAGATACCCGCAGTATAAGTTTGACCATGCTGTCCGCCTTCGCCGTAATGCGGGTCAAAGTATGAGAGTTACTGCCGTGCTCTTCCAGGAACATGCCTAATATTCGGATTTTGTCGACTCGGGGGATCGCCTGCCCTTGTCGTGTGTGAATTTCGATCCTTATCTCTTCCGGTGGAACTGGGATGGTAGTGAATTTGCGTTTCTCTGGCTGTGTGTAGAGAAGAAGCTCTGATTTGGCAGTGGACAAGTGCAGCCCTGTGCTATCCAGAAACTCTTCCGTGCACCTGAGGGCCTGCTGGAGGGAATCCTCAACGTCTCCATCTCTACCCCCCGTGCACCATATAGTAATATCATCGGCATAGAGCGCATGTCCGATGCGGTCGATACGAGTTAGCTCTAGCGAAAGTTTCCTCATCGCGATGTTAAAAATTAGTGGTGAAATTACCGATCCCTGAGGGGTTCCCCGAGCTCCAAGGTGAAATTCCTTGGAGCAGAGGTCCCCGAGCTGAATGGTGGCAACGCGATCCCTGAGAAAAGAGCGGACGAACCTATAAAAGCGGGACCCCAACCCCAATTCAGAGATAGAATCAAGTATGTGAGCATGTGAAATATTATCAAAGGCTTTCTCGAGATCGAGTGCCAGAATGCCACGAACATCTCTGGTGTCTATGTCGAGGATTTGATGTTTAATCATTTTCATAACATCCTGCGTAGAGAGCGCTGGACGAAAACCAATGATGTTGAAAGGAAAGAGCTCATTGTGCTCAATGTAGCGGGAGATTCGGTTAAGGATAGCATGCTCCGCGACCTTACCCACGCAAGACGTGAGCGAGATTGGTCGGAGCGTGTCGAGCCCGAGAGGTTTACCAGGCTTAGGAACGAGGACGACAGAGGCCGTTCGCCACTCCTGCGGCACCTGCCCCGACTCCCAAACCCGGTTGACCTCATCAGTTAGTACCTCAATAGATCTATCGTCCAGATTTTTAAGTAACCTGTTAGTAATACCATCCGGCCCGGGAGCCGACTTCCCGTTAAGATCAAAAAGGACCGCCCTGACCTCCGCTACGCTAAAGGGGGAGTCCAGCTCCGCCTTCTCCAGACCGGAGAAATCTGGGTAGTCTGCCCCCGTGGAAGCCCCCAGGGGGAGGTACCTATTCGCCAGCTGTTGCAAGATGTGATCATCGGAGAGCCCAGCAGACCTTTCCTTGTGAATGAGACGGTCAACAGTGTGTCTCTGATTAGCTTTAGTTTGCCTATCTCCTAGGAGATGCTTGAGAATGTTCCACTTGGCCCCTGATCGCATCTGCCCGTCGACAGCATTACAGACCTCATCCCATTGTTGTCTGGCTAGGGTATGGCTGTACGATTCAATCTCCTTATTGAGTAGAGCAATTCTCCTTCTGAGCCGCCTGTTGAGTCGCTGCGTACGCCATCTGTTAAGTATAGAGTTCTTGGCTTCAAGAACCCTTGCTAGGCGACTGTCCATGCGATCCGTTTTAATATCCGTGTGCACCACCTTAGTGGCAGTTTTAACGTCTGCCTTAAGCTGCTCGAATAGCTGGCCAAGGTCATCGTAGTTATTTTCATCCCGCTTTCGAATTTCCCGAAAGGCGTCCCAATCAACAATTTTGAAAACCCGCGGCGGCGGTGCCTTAATCTCGAGAGAGACCGACACAATGAAATGGTCGCTCCCCAAGTTCTCATGCAAGTTCTGCCAGAGGGGGCGCTCGACGTTCTTGACAAAAGCCAGGTCCGGCGTGGTGTCACTCACTACAGAATTGCCCAGACGTGTGGGAAAGTTGGGATCAGTAACCAGTAACAGGTTAAGATTATTAGTATGCTGCAGAAGCGCCCTCCCCTTAGCCGTGTTACGGATATAGCCCCATGTCTGATGGTGCGCATTGAAAGCGCCAGCTACTGTAAACGGAGCCGAGCCGGCGATTTTGGAGGCTTTGCACAGAAGCGCATTGAAACTTTCCCGAGTGTCTGATGGTGAGCTATAAACGTTCAGTATGAAGAGGTGCTCTTTAAGCCGAGAGTTTGGAATTAACTCAATAAATATGTGTTCTACCTTTAAATCCGGACGTACCTCGCGAACCTCAAAAGAGAACTCTTTAGAAACTAGAGTGGCGACCCCTCGTTTTTCTTCCCCCAGCAGGCCACGGAGCGATAACCCCGGAGGGTCACTTCTGCTTTAAGGGTCTCCTGGAGGAGTATTACGGCTGGCTTATTCACCTGCGAGCTAATGAACTGCTGCAAGACTGCCTTCTTCCTGAGGTAGCTCGCGTAATTCCATTGCCAAATTATTAATTCCTTATTTTCGGGCGCCATGATTGCTACTTAAGTTTTGTTCCACCACCGCCACCCTTGCAGAGAGGGTCTGGATGACAGAGCTCACACCAGCGATGGCGTCCTTAATTTCACGGACCACTCCTGTAATTTCTTGTTTAAAGTCACTGAACTCCTTCTCGTAGTCTACCGGAGGGTCAGCGGCCTTTCGCTTACCGCCTCTAGGTTGCGCGTCTGCCTGCTGAGCGTTCACTGCCGCGTCCGCCATGCGTTCACGCTGTCTAAGCTCCTCAACTAGAGCTTTAATCTCCTGAAGCTCACTCCGCAAAGTTGCATTCTCACGCTCTAGCTGCTGTATCCTAGCGGTATCTTGCTCTGGCAGCTGGCGCTGCACGATAGTGCGAGACTCACGTTGGTGACCCACTCGATCAGCCCAGGTAGGTCCTTGCTGATTCCGGACGCAGGAGGCCGACCGATTCCTCGAGCGAGAGCGGTGACCCGCACCCCGCCCAGGGGTACCAGGTTCACCCCCCTGGTTGAACCGAGACCCGGCTGCTTGCTGTGGCACGAACTCCCCACGCTGCTTGTTTGCTGTGTGTGTGCTGGTGTTCCTGGCACCACGGCCGCTCCAAAGCATCGTGATCCACGGACAGCAGGTGCTCTGCCATCCTCACTGTGTTTGGCATAAAGTTGTTTTGCACCTCTTCATCCGGAGCTTGATTAAGCCACAAGAGCAGATGAGCATGGAGGCTACCCCTATGCTGAAACTCTATGCGCTTGAAACTTTCCACCACGTGGTATGGCTTAAATGGGCTAGTCCGGGAGTTTCGCAGCACTTTCATAATCACCCTAACCATGTGTTCAAAGTAAATCGCACACGCGGCTAGATTGTTATTCACCAACGTCGCCGCGTAGCTCCGGTTCATCTCGTCTTCGTCAAAACCCAACTCCTGGGGCCTAACCTGCAGTTTCGCAAGCAACTTGAGCAATTTCGGCCAATGCACCTCAGATGCAGAAAGAGTCAGAAACACCGTCGGCTTCCCAAGCTGCCTAATCATGGCGAACAGCTCGCTCTTCCTTTTGTGCCAATATTGCACACTGTTTGGGGCACCTTCCATGAATCCCAAATCCTGCTCAATCAACTGTTTAACCTTGTCAGGATCTTCGATATCCTGTCTGGTCAGACCACGAGTAGTCGCGTTGCTCCGGTACATCATAGTCATCTGCGACGAAACACGGTAACGCAACACCTTCATAGCCATGTACAGTACGTGCATCGGCAAAGCACCCCGTCCATCTTTCCTCCGAATCTCACTCGAGGCAATGGAAAACGGAGTAGGCTTAGCTTCTGGGGTTATAAAACGAGCCTGGCCCAAGTATATCTGGGGGAAAGACAGGTATAGGCAATACCTGCCATATTGCAATGTATGTCATGAGTGACATGATTTACATGCGACGGTCTTGGTGCTCTCCTGGCCGTTTCGTTTATGGGATGTATACGAAAATTGGTATGCCACGACATGACTGCATGGCGAACATGACTGACAGGTCACAACATGAAAATCGTGATATGCATGTCATGGGCGACATGATTTACACGCCACGCGTTTCGTTAACGGGATGTATACGAAAATTGGCATGCCACAAGAAGACTGCATCATGAACGTAAATGACAGGTCATAACATAAAAATCATGACATGCATGTCATGAGCGACATGATTTACATGCCACGGTCTTTGTGCTCTCTTGGCCTTTTTGTTAGTGGGATATGTATGAAAATTGGTATGCAACAATATGACTGCATGACGAACATAAATGACAGGTCATAACATGAAAAGCATAACATGCATGTCATGGGCGGCATGATTTACATGCCAGGCGTTTCGTTAATGGGATGTATACCAAAATTGCTATGGCACAACACGACAGCATGACGAACGTAAATGACAGGTCATAACATTAGAATCATGACACGCGTGTCATGACCGGCATGATTTACATGCCATGGTCCTGGCGCTATACTGCCGTTTCGTTAATGGGATGGCTCCGTCTACTGACCAGAGGACGCTACGTAGCTCTCGTCGGACGGCTCAGTCGCGCATGGTGGAAACCGCGGCGACAGCGACGCGCGCGTTTCTTCGCTGCTTTCCGGGCGTGCTGCGAACCACACGAACGCTCGCGGCGTCGCCCTTTGGAACAATTTGCCGCAGGTTTGGAGCGCGCGTCTCAAAGGAAATGAAACGAAATAAGGTGGGACGGGCGGTCGCTGCTGCGATATAGTTGGAGACGCGCATCGCGTTCGCGTATTTCCCTGTCACAATCTGCCCAATTTTGCTTCTTCTCCCCGCCAGGCAGTGCATTCTGGCGCTGATGTCGTACATGGAAAACTCGACTGCACGGAGCCTATACGAAAATTGGTTTGGCACAACATGACTGCATGACGATCATAAATGACAGGTCATAACATGAAAATCGTGACATGCATGTCATTAGCGGCATGATCTACATGCCACTCGTTTCTTTAAAGGGATGTATACCAAAATTGCTATGGCACAACATGACTGCATGACGAACGTAAATGACAAGTCATAACGTGAGAATCATGACATACGTGTATGAGCGGCATGGTTCACGTGCCGCAGTCATGGCGCTCTTGCGGCCGTTTCGTTAACTTCATATGTACCAAACTCGGTGTAGCGAGACAACAATGCAAATCCATTTTACGTTCCTTATGCGTGCTTCGCATTTCCTTGATTCCCACTGCACGTGGGATCTGCCATTTTTTTTTGTAAATAAATTACCGACAATCAATAAAAAAGTTAAAACATGAGGCGTACGCAACGATTGCTGGTGTTGGGCTACTGAGTGAGCCCCATTCCATTCCTTTTATCTGGCGCTTTGCTACGAGCAACTTTAACTAACCACACGCCTTCATGCGTTTCCGTTGAAAGAATACATAATTTCGTTTGCGGTGCATTAATCTTGTACAGTAACGGAAAATTAATTACGCTACTTTTAACAGTAACTGTAACTGTAAGTTACTTTTGGAAGCTGAGTAACTAACTCCAACATAGTTACTTTTCTGGCTTAGGTAACTGTAACTACAACACTGTTACTTTTTACTGGTAACATGCCCATGACTGCCAAGATGTTTTGCTCCAAGATCGGCCACACTAGAATTTGCGTGGTAGTCCGGTCACCGAGGTATCGTCGGTCGCGCGGTCGTCCAGGAAGAAAATGCGTAGCTTGCAGGGAACGCGAGATTTCGCGGCCACGATGTAGTCACTGTACCTCTACTCTACGGAGTGGCGCGCGCGACAGGTGGTGTGACAGCTGCATATTCCGCTGGGGGCGCCACGGTAGTTCCGCGGTATGAAAATGACGGAGCGCGCGCGCCTCATTCTCTCTCCTGTGCAGCGCCGCGATGAGCGCTCGGGCCGCTGCCGCGAAATATTACACTATCTCCCGCTCAAAGTAACCGTATCCCCGCTGCTTCGCATCCACACATGGTTTCCTTTAGTCGGAGATAGTGTAATTTTCGGCTCCTGATGGCATACTATGTGCGGGGGTGCAAGTCTCCATGGATAGTACTTGGGTTGAGGCAGGGTCGTAGCGCGTAACCACGTTAGCAGCCGCCATCGCCGGGCTGACAGCCCCTAGAGAGGCGGCGCGTAGCCGGGAGTGGAAAACGTCTCTAGGTTGTCAAAACTGGGCCCACCTGGACGACGGTGGTGTCTAGGTGACGCGGAGAACTTGGTGGTGACGATAACCCCGGATTTGATGGGGTACATGGGTGGAGGTCCGCAGATATAGAAGAAAATCCACGGAGCCGATAGGGAATGCGTTCGAAAGCTCGCTTTTCGCGCAGGCTTTAATGCACCAGACCACTAACAAGAAAATACTGAGTGGCGAGCATAACAAAACAGGCGAGCGGGATCACGTCATTGCGACGCCGGTTTTTAGCCATTGAGTGTTGCACTAGCTTTGCCTTTAGTCGAGGCTGGTTACCTTTCTAGCTTTTCTTTCTTCTGAGAGCGTTGCACGCCTCGAACAACCTCGCGGCAGGGTACGCGGGAAACAAGATCAAAACTGCAGAAGTAAATGGCAAGCCAACGCGAACCAACCCAAAGCCTGTACTTCCCATGATTCCCACGGTGGTTGAACGATCGCAGCGCCATATGGCCCTCTAGTTATTATATTACGCAACTCTATGCGAGGCACTTTCCAGCTGTGGTAGAAACTAAATTTCCAATCCCATCGTGCGTGCGGTGCATTAATATTTGGCCCACATGTTCTCGAGGGCCTCTACGACTGATCGACACCGTTCCCTAAGTCCAGAAAGTCTTCCAAGGTCCTTTTAATCTTACATGGCGCTGAAAAAACAAAGACACTGCGTTTTTGCCCTATTTTCTCAATGCGGTGCGAGTTTGGCATAACCACCGCTGTCCTGAAGTCAGCTTGTTTTCTCTCTTGGCGGTACGTGCGATATTTTTTTTCAGTCCCAACTTTTTCGGGGATTCCTTTAAGCGTGCTCTAGGGATAACTGCTGTCTCTTAATCTTGTAAACTGACTTTCAGAGCTACGCTGCAGAAGATCATGGCTGCACTGTACTGAACTCTTGCCCAACGCATGAAAAAGCCATAACTCCTTTGGCGAGTTTCGAACGCTTTCAATAAAAACCCATAATTTGTCTCCGCCTTCTGGCGTTATGATAGCCGCACGTGTGGTGCCTTTTTAAGGCTGCTTCCTATGTCAACTAACCTTTCTGCCACAAAAAATCTATGGGCTGGCTTCAAATGAGTTAAAATCGTGAAGAATGGTGAAACAGCGAAGCAGGTGGCGTCAGTTCTCTCTTTGTTCTGATTATTTTTTCTCTTTCTTTCTTTCTTCCTCTCTCTAGTTATGATTATCTATACAGAGGACACTTGGATTCAGTTACAGATGTTGCAGATGTGGTATTCCATGGCATAATATTGACATATTAAAGTTTCGGATGACATATTGACATATGACATATTGATGACATATTGACATATTAGAGTTGCGGATCTGAAACTAATTTGCCTGTCTATTGTATAATTTGTTTTTTCTTTCACTTTTGTATTTCGCGCCCCCTTACACAATGCCTCTGATGAGGCCTGAAAGGTATGTGTAAATAAATAAAGAAATAAATAAATAAATAAATATGTTCCGTATGTTATCATTGTTTAAGTGAGACTAAAAATAAATAGTGTGTCCAGCCAGGTGGCACGACAAGGCATTTTTAATGACCAATTCACGGAAGATGCGAAATAAAGGTTGTTTCTGAGAGCGCCTTTCGTTTTCATAGCACTTTATTCATTCTTGATTTTGCGCCAAAATTTATTTTTGTTAGCACAGCGTCCTCAAGTGATCGTTCTTCTCCTCCTTTCTAAGGCCAACTGAAGTTTGGCTTTCTTCAGTTGTAAGACCTCTGCCTGGAGCTTGTACCTCTCCCGTCTCATTACCGAGTCCTGCTTTATGGCATTCTGTAAGATCATTCCAGCGACCTTCAATGCTTCAGCAGCGCCAGCGACAATGTTCGATACCTCCTGATCCAAGCTCGCCAACTCTGAATTTTCTCCTAGAAGCTTTGGCTCGACGTCACAGAGAACATGCCGTAGGTTCTCGTTGCTTCTGTCTTCAAAGACACGGGTAGGTGAGAAAAACATTCCATGTCCTCCACACGGAGACGCTATCTGCTTCAAGGCGTCGGCCGCGATATCCGTGCGCTGTTCAACCGCGGGTGATGTCGGTCTGGACTCCGCGCAGCCGGGAATCTTCTGATAGGCAGGGGACCGCCAACCGTCATAATCGGCGCTCACATACACGGGCGAGTCGTTGCTTCGGCGCTCGTCTGTCGGCCACCAGTCGGGTTCGTACACCTCCGTGGCCTCTGAACTCTCCTCCAGAAGGACCGTCACCTCCTCAGGACTGTGGGAGAAATCAATACCGACGGGTTTATGTAGATACTCGACACACACACGCACACAACACACACACACAGGCGGAAAAACGAATGAAGAACGACAACGTTTTGCCCGGGGCCCGGACTTCATCAGACTTTTAACCATTTAAGCTTTATTCACTCCAACGTTCCATCATTTGGACCACGACCCTGTACCACGACCCTGTACCACGACCCTGTACGAAATGGCAGGGATAGGCAAGCATATCTAGTATAAATTTCATCAGGCATAAACAGAATAAAAAAATAGCTGAGTGAATTAAAAGAAATGTGCATACAGCCACAACCTGATGAGATAGTTATGATATAACAGAAATCAGACAACAATACATTGCTAAATTACAACTCAACCAGACCGTAAATGAATACATAAATATATACATATGCCCATACATACACAGATCAAAAAGTAATATAAGTCAAACAGAGCGAAAAATAAAGCGGCAAACAATGTACCAACTTTAATTCGATAACTACACAAAATTCAATGAAACCGTAAAAGCGAAAACACAAGGTGTTACACAACATGTAAGGCAAAACACTATCTTTAACAATATTTTCATGTATTGTTAGTTGATTCAGATAAAACCGCAAGAGAAAGCACAGCATCTCTTTGCCGTATTTAGTGCGCTTGCGTGGAACAAACCACGTGTGAACATGGCGAGTTATAAAAAAGGGTCCGGCGGTTTATTCATCGATTCATTTTATTTTTGCATGAATACCCTCGTTCTAGCATTAACTTTCTGGACGTCACAGTTTCTATGTTTAGCAAGAAACTAACCACTAAACTTACAGGAAACCTAGAGACAGGCACCGTTATCGTCGCTTTAAAAGTTCGCATATAAAACATTGGAAAACCAGTATGACATATAGTCAGGCCGTCCGCTTAGAGTATTAGCTCGGAACAGTCAGACTTCTATGAAAATTGTGAACAACTTCGCGAAGCTTTAATGCAGCAGGAACATGTACCTTGCGTTGTTGAGGTTGCCGTTAATGAGCCGATGCGCTTAATCGAAAGGATTCGTTCCGCGCTAACAAAAACAGCTTTCAATTCAGACACAAAGCGATCTGGTCCTAGTGCACTCAGCATCGGCTCCAAATGTTTTTTTGAATCCCTAAAGAACATATCAACATACTAGCGCACAGCGCTTATCTTAAAGCAGTCTTTCCAGAGCCACCGCGGGTAGTTTTCAGCCGGTCTCGTAATCTACATGATATCCTAACTTAATCTAAAACGAGGGTTCCCAATGATGTGGGTTGTCGACCGTGCAAGAAACCACGATGCAAGGTTAGCGCGCATATAACGACGCCACACGTAGCTAAAAGATTACTTCTATAACATTATATAGGAAATTTGACGTGTGACGCTAACAACTGCACATATTTGCTCGAATGTTCCGTCTGCCAGGTAGAGTACATTGGACAAACCGAAACACCCTGCAGATTCCGCTGTAACAACCGTAATTGTCATGCTGCCACTATTTCTGATCTTCTGCTGTCAAAACACGTGGGCATTCTGGGCCGCTTATTTTATAAGGTTACGGCTACTGTATCCTTCGATCTGGTTTTCGGTCCCACCACGAAAGAGAGCTCCGACAGCCGTATTTGATCTATAAGCTTAATGCCGTCACTTGTGGTACCAAAGTGCTAGCAAACGTTCCTTCCATCACATTTAGTTTTCTAAATCTTCACAGCTTTCGGAACTCTTGATGGCAGAATTCCACTCCTCCTCCTTGTTCCACAACTCCGGGCTGTCCAGAGAGCCCACGATGCGGCGGTGAGGCTAGGCCTCCCTGCCCCCACGTGGGAGCGGTCCGCAGTGCTGCTCTAAGGGCGGCGCTTCTCAGGACTTAATTAAAATGTCTTTGTCTGTCTGTCTGTCTGTCTGTCTGTCTGTCTGTCTGTCTGTCTGTCTGTCTGCCTGTCACAGCTTCCGGCGGCTCCATTACTACTCTTGCACTTGCACACAGATATATTAGTTAACTATTTTATTTTAACTGGTGGATGATGAAAAAATGTGGTGCACGCTTACGGATATTCTGCCTAGAGTTGAAGCTACCATATGTTATTGGTAATGTTGGTGCCTCTGACACATAAGTATTTTGGCTTTAGATTCCTTTAAGCCCACACCCTCGCATGTATACGTATTTTGTTGTCATATCACGCGTCCTGTGTACACACGCTTTAACAGCCGCTTGTCAGTCTGTGGCAATGCTGTGTTTCGCCACTGTTCGTTATATGTAAAAGTGCCGGTTGCATGCTGTCATCACTCCGAGGAAGGCTGGTCCCGCGGCCGAAATATATTGTAATGACAATGATCTCCGCTGTAGCTTGGGCGCTCGTGCTAGATGCGCAGGGACAGACAAGAAGAGATGACAGACAGACAGACAGACAGACAGACAGACAGACAGACAGACAGACAGACAGACAGACAGACAGACAGACAAAGAACTTTTAAAGAAGTCCGGAGAAGCGCTGCCTTTAGAGCAGCACTGTGGGCCGCTTCCACGTGGGGACAGGGAGGCCTAGCCTCACCACCGTATCGTGGGCTCTCGGACAGCCCGGAGTTGTGGAACAAGCTCGGAACTCTTTATCAAAACCTCTTGTTGGGCGAGTTGGTACATTCTTGAAACCTAAAGGCACCGGCGCAACCAGACGACACAGAAGGAGAGACAAGGACACACCGCGCGCGTGTGTCCTTGTCTCTCCTTCTGTGTCGTCTGGTTGCGCCGGTGCCTTTAAGTTTCGGAACTCTTGATGGCAGAATTCGACTCCTCCTCGGTAACTTGATTGGGCCCACGTAACGAGGGGCACCGCCAGAGCATATGTTCCAAGTTGCTAAGAGAGAGAGAGAGAAATAACATTTATTTACACATCCGGCGTGTGGGAAGTCCCCGGCCGCAGTCCGGGCAGGTAGACTCGAAGCCATCCGGAGCAATAATGAGCAGAGGATAGACCTAGTCTGCAGCATTCGGAGTGGGATTGCCTGAGGCCTGCAAAAGTTTACCATGCGGGGGCGGAAAAGTCCGCCTGCCCATTTGATAGTGTTTTGTGACTTCATTAAACGTGAATAAAATGTCTTTAAATTCGCCCCACCCCTCCTGAAGACCTGCGTCCATCCCTGCGCGGAAGGTTAGAGCGCGCGTCTGTGAATGAGCAGTTTCATTGAGGTTGGTGAGGGAACCTAGCTGTTAATGCAGATGTGCCGGAAACCAAGTAATGGTGTGCGGGGAGATCGTCTTATTGCCGAGAATTTTAGAGGCTTCGACGGAAATGGAGCCAGAAGCAAAGGCCCTAAAAGCCGATCTAGAGTCTGTGTATATCTCTGATTTACTATCATCCAAGAGGGCGAGAGCTATGGCAGAATTCCACTCCTACTCCTTGTTCCACAACTCTGGGCTGTCCAGAGAGCCCACGATGCGGCGGTGAGGCTAGGCCTCCCTGTCCCCACGTGGGAGCGGCCCGCAGTGCTGCTCTAAGGGCGGCGCTTCTCAGGACTTAATTAAAAGTTCTTTGTCTGTCTGTCTGTCACAGCTTTCGGCGGCTCCATTACTACTGCTGCACTTGCACACAGATATATTAGTTAACTATTCTATTATGGCTGGCGGATCATGACAAAATGTGCTGCACGCTTACACGTTTCTGGATATTCTGCCTTGAGTTGTAGCTACCACATGTTATTGGTAATGTTGGTGCCTCTGACACATAAGTATTCTGGTTTTAGATTCCTTTACGCCGACACGCTCGCATGTATTCGTATTTTCTTGTCATATCACGCGTCCTGTGTACACACGCTTTAACAGTCGCTTGTCAGTCTGTGGCAATGCTGTGTTTCGTCACTGTTCGTTATATGTAAAAGTGCCGGTTGCATGCTGTCATCACTCCGAGGAAGGCTGGTCCCGCGGCCGAAATATATTGTAATGACAATGATCTCCGCTGTAGCTTGGGCGCTCGTGCTAGATGCGCAGGGACAGACAAGAAGAGATGACAGAGAGAAAGACAGACAGACAGACAGACAAAGAACTTTCAAAGAGGTCCGGAGAAGCGCTGCCTTCAGAGCAGCACTGTGGGCCGCTTCCACGTGGGGTCGGGGAAGCCTAGCCTCACCACCGTATCGTGGGCTCTCTGGACAGCCCGGAGTTGTGGAACACGCTCGGAACTCTTGATGGCAGAATTCCACTCCTCCTCGGTAACTTGATTGGGCCCACGTAACGAGGGGCACCGCCAGAGCATATGTTCCAAGTTGCTAACCGACCCGCAGTCCGGGCAGATAGACTCGAAGCCATCCGGAGCAATAATGCTGAGCAGAGGATAGACCTAGTCTGCAGCATTCGGAGTGTGATTGCCTGAGGCCTGCAAAAGTTTACCACGCGGGGGCGGAAAAGTCCGCCTGCCCATTTGATAGTGTTTTGTGACTTCATTAAACGTGAATAAAATGTCTTTAAATTCGCCCCACCCCTCCTGAAGACCTGCGTCCATCCCTGCGCGGAAGGTTAGAGCACGCGTCTGTGAATGAGCAGTTTCATTGAGGTTGGTGAGGGAATCTAGCTGTGAATGCAGATGTGCCGGAAACCAAGTAATGGTGTGCGGGGAGATCGTCTTTTTGCCGAGAATTTTAGAGGCTTCGACGGAAATGGAGCCAGAAGCAAAGGCCCTAAAAGCCGATCTAGAGTCTGTGTATATCTCTTATTTACTATCATCCAAGACGGCGAGGGCTATGGTCGCCTGATCGGCCTTCGAGGGAGTAGAATCTTTGAAAGACGCGGAGTCGACGATCAAACCCTTGTGATCGATGACTACGGCAACGAACCTGGCCGAGCGACCATACTGGGCCGCATCTACAAAGCAAGCTGAGTGAGCTTCGTTTCTAACGTGTCTAAGCAGCGCGACGGCCCGGGCCCTGCGCCTGCCGACGCTGTACTGTGGATGAACGTTACGAGGAAAAGGAGAGATCTGAATACTGGCCCTTTGTGCGTCAGAGAGCTGATGTTGCCGCTCCTCAACTAGCGAGGGATTGAGGCCGAGAACGGCTAAAATATTCCTTCCGGCCTGCGTACACGAAAGCCGAGCTGCAGATTCCTGTGCATTGATGATCTCTTCCAGGGTGTTTTGAACCCCTAGATGCATGAATCGCTCATTGCTGGCTTGCATGGGAATGCCCAGCACCCTTTTTATGCTCTTCCTTATTAGCGATTCCAGCTTCCTCTTCTCGTGGCCGTGCCAGCAGTGCATGGCTGCCATGTACGTGATGTGGCTCATAAGGAAGGCGTGAAAGAGCCTGAGGAGGTTGTCTTCTCTGAGACCTCCCCATCTGTTGGACACTCTGTTGATTAATCTGATCATGTGCTCTGTCTTCGCGGTGATTTATCGATCGTTCGACCAGTTACAGCCGTTTGACTCAATCCGCATGTGGAGAAGTCTAACGACATCCACCCTGGGAATCACACCACCGTTACTCGCGCGGAGCTTGATGTCGACTTCCGAGAGAGGCACCCAGCCATCCTAACGGGCCGGTGAAGGAGGAGCTCCAACTTGCTCGAAGAGCACGTAAGGCCCGTGTTGCTGAGAAAACGTTCCGTGTGATCAACGGCTTCTGAAGCGCAGTTTCGACCTCGCCCTCACTTCCGCCCGCACACCAGATGGTGATGGCGTCAGCGTAGAGTGTGTGGTTGATGCCTTCGACTCTGGATAGGGATTTGGAAAGCCGAGGAAGGCGACGTTCGAATAGAACAGCCAGCCTGCAGCAAAGACGCTGATTCTTTGTCTGCTTCATTACAATGGTGCACTCAATAAACGACCAACTTTAAGTGCCTCCTCCAGGCTTATCGCCACTGATGGCCACTGTCTAGGAACGCCGTCCACGGCACCACGGTGATGGAGCCCGCGACCCTGTTCCTGCCGGAAACGTATACGCCGGTCGAGGACGGAGTCCAGGTCTCCTCGGTGACACAAGGTCAGGATTGCATCGGCGCCGTCGAGACAGCGCACGGTGGGCTTTTACTCGGGAACACCTCTCACGCTTCCCGAGGCGACCACTTCCCGCTCTGCAGGGCTCAATCGGCACCTGAGTCGTGTAGGGATGCTCTCCAAGCTCCCGCGACAAGGAATTTGCCGCAGCCCCGCCATGGTGGTCTAGTGGTTATGACACTCGGCTGCAGATCCGAAGGTCGCGAGATCGAATCAAGGCCGCGGCGGCTGCATTTCGATGGAGGGGAAACGTTGAGGCCCGTGTGCTGTGCGGTGTCAGTGCGCGTTAAAGAACCCAAGGTGGTAGAAATTTCCGGAGCCCTCCACTACGGCGTCTCTCATAATCAGAGCCGGTTTTGGGACGTTAAACCCCACAAATCAAATGATCAATCAGCTTTGTCATCACGTGACCTGCCATGTCCATTTTTTCTCCTTAACGTCGTTCATTATGTCGACGACCCCCATCTGTTTTCTGACCCACTCGGCTGTCTTCCTATCTCTTATACCCCTGTTACACGGGCGCCCGTAACTACGGTTAGCGTAACCGCGGTTAACAATCTCAACCGTAGTTAACGCCAACTGTAGTCCACCGGAGTTACACGGGCTATCGTGTTCGCGGTTGACAAAAGCTCCGCCCATGTCCAGCACACCGGTATAAACACACTCATTTCATTTCATTTATTAATACTGTTAGCCCAGAAGAGGGCCGTTACAGGGTGGAAGGTACACATAGTTTTCAGGCAAAATTTTCAACAAAATTCTAGTGACATTTTACAGCAGCGAAAATATACAAAGGAGAAATGACAGAAGCATACCCAAGAGCACAAACAGAGCGCAGTGTACAATGTATCCTGTTCAGAAGCAAAGAACACTCGCAAGACTTCGTATCCTCGTCATTATAGGTACGAGAGAAGCAACTTTGCACAACCCTGCATAGTTCTATGAGGAAATTGTTGATAAAACTACGCCTTTGCGAGCGACAAACGCATCACAACAATCCACCGTCACCGCGGAATGCCCGGCGCTGACAACTCCGAGCGTTAGTCCTAGCAAGGAGTACGGCGGTGCCGTTCGCGATCAAGCGCTACTTGAGCTCGTCACAGAGCACTTCTTTTTGCCATCACGATTAACATTAGTACTCGTATATCATGCCTGAACATGTGCGATTAGCTTTACCTGCGTCTCAGTGTGAAGAGGAAGGTCTGAAAGGAGGCGAGTCCGTTCGGCGAAACGACCGGTGCCGCTGCAGTGTTTACCTCTCGTATCGCGGCATGCGATCTGTCGAGCAGTGTGGAAGTGGCCGATGCGTTGCAGAAATGGCAAACGTTAGAGCTAAGTTTACTCAGTTAAGAATCATCTTGTGTCATAAGCAAATCGGAGTCAATATTTTCAATGCTGTTGCGAGCGGTGATATAGCAAAAGCCTCGGTAGCCTTGGCCCGAGCGGTACGAGCGTGCCGAAGCAACCGCTGTGCGCTGCAGAAGCACGCATTTCGACCACTTCGGTGCACTGAGGTAATATTATCGTACAAAAATTGTATTACTGCTTCGTATATGCCACAACGGGTAGACAGCCACTTTTGGGAAGATATCTGCGAAGCGCCGCTGAACTCGGGAGCGGTACCGTCCGCCATTTTGTCCGTTTCCGAACGTCGGTTTACGCTTAACCGAGCTAGGCAAGCTCGGTTGGCGGCCAACCGTGGTTAGGGGCCTAACCGCCGTTTCGCGCGCCGTGTAACTGCCCTAACCGCGTTTAACGATAACCGCAGTTACGCTAACCGTGGTTAAGGGCGCCCGTGTAACAGGGGTATTAGTGTAACGCCTATCATTCTTCGTGCCATCGCTTGCTGCGCGGTTCTTAAGTTCCTCTTGAGCTTCGTAATTCTCCAAGCTTCTGCCCAGTATGTCAGTACCGGCAAGATGCAGTAGTTATACGGTATCCGCTTGGGTGATAGTGGTACGTTTCCGTTCATGAGTTGGGAATGTCTCCCGCATAGTTTCTTACCATTACCTAGAGGGAAAACTGGCACTGGAACGCCGTTGTATGCATGGGAATGCTGGGATGTGGTGGATTCGAACTGTCGTCGTCTACTAACGGCTCCGATACCTCCGAGACGCGTCAGGCTTAGACGCGTTCCGCGCGTCATGATGATTAACTTTGCGCTGAAGCAGCCCGTAATGAGCTATTTATTTTGTGGCATAACTCAACAGGAAATTTTTATAAAGCAGTATATACAAGGACAAGTCCTCAAATGTAGATAAAAGTAAAAACCAACGGCTGACCGCTAAAGTTGGATGACAGACGACAATGTAAACGCTACTCCGCGCCCGTCTATCGTCTGTGTCTTCCTTTCGCCGTCTGGTTATGCCCTGCAGGCAAGTAATATTTTATTGTAGGATGCAGTATGTGTGAATGAGATCAGTTTACTAAAGTTTTGTTTTAGAAAAGCTATATTTATTGAGCTGTATCTACATATGAGTCAAAGCCTCGCTCGACGCCAGCCAAGACAAGCCTCGCAGACATATATACCATAATTTCCATCGCAGCACAGCGCCCCTTAAGGAACTCGCATAGACGGTGGCGCCACATTTCCCTCTAGGCAATCGTAAGAAACCCTGTGGTCTCCCGTATGCGCGCCATCCAATGTTTATCTTCGGTGGATTTCTTTTACATGGGCGGGTTCTCCTGTCAGTAGCTGTCCTAGATATAGGTCTTCCGCGACTTCTGATGTCTGCTTTTCGATCACGAAGACACGTTTTTTCGGGGCGCCACATAGCATTATCTTTTTTTTTCTGCATGTTCATCCTTAATCCTGCCTCAGCGCTTTCTCGGCTTAAGTCTTCAATGATCTTTTGTAGTTCATCACCATCGTTGCTAAAGAGTACTATGTCGTGGGCAAATCGTAAGTTACTGAGATATTCGCCGTTAATCCTTAGCCCTGTCTCATCCCAGTCTAATCTTTTGAAGATTTCCTCCAAACATGCAGTAAATAGCATTGGAGAAATTGTATCTCCTTGTCTGACTTCTTTCTGTATTGGGATTCTCCTGCTTTTCCTAAGGAGGAGCAAGGTGGCTGTAGAATTATTATAGATGTTGGCTATTGCGTTTACGTAGCTATCACGTATTCCTTGACGACGCAATGCCTCCAGTACTGCTGGTATCTCTACTGAGTCGAAAGGCTTTTCGTAGTCTATGAAAGCCATATAGAGGCGTTTGTTGTGTTCAGCGGATTTCTCGATTACTTAATTCATCACATGCAGGTGTCTATGGTGGAGTAAGCTGTACGAAGCAACGTTGGTAGGAACACAGCTACGTTCTTTCTTATCACGCTTCTTTCTGATGCACGCGCGGCTCCGCACGCGTGCATCGAGGCTGACTTTGGAACGTGCCTTGAATGGCGTCGCCATATTGATTGATTGATTGATTGATTGATTGATTGATAACTTTTTGGGCTATATACAGTGTGCTCTCGCTTGTGAGCTTCAGCACCATGATAAAAATTGATTATCTCAAACTGGTAAGCTTTCCGTGAGTGTTATTGCAGGGCAGGGGATGACTGTCGTGCGTAAGGCATTGCGCCATATGTTCAGCCTGGCTTTGATGAGCGGATCTTCGAGTATCCAGTGGGTAGTTTCCGCTTCGTCTCTGTGGAGTTGGGGCAGCGTGCACTGAGCTCTTTTTGTAAAGGCTGTGCGGCTTGATTCGTGAATTGGGCATTCCCAGAGGATATGTTCCAATGTTGCTGGCACTTAACAGAAGTCGCAGTTGGGGTCACAGTATGTAGTCGGGTACATCTTGTGAAGCACTGGGACTGTTGGAAAGCGTCTCATTGTGACCTCGTAGAGGCGGATGGATCCTGGTGGCGGGTAATTGTGTTTTGTAGCTTCTTCTAGTTTCGCCCTTTCGCCGGCGCAGCACTTTTGCTCGGTAGTTGGCTTCATGGGTGTCGTCTTGGAACGGCGTTGCGGTCTGCTTCGAACTGTCATCCTCGAGTTGTTCCTTGCTGTGATGCTGCAAGGCTCGCTGATGAACTAGATCGTTCCCAGGTATATTGGTGTGTCCAGGAATCCAGTGAATCCTTACTCGGTTGGAACGTTGTTGAAGTTGGGCGGCATAGTTCAGGTTGCGCCCGGCGTAAGCTGGTATCTTACTTCGGGCTTGGAGTGTTTGAAGTGTTTGCCATAGAAGTAAAGCTGCAGTGATTCTCTTCGTATCCCCTGGATGGCGGCACCGTTGCAGGCAATGTGCGCCTGGATGCGCTCGCGCCGAGCCGGACGAGAGCGTCGTAGAGAGAAGGAATATCAGGCACGTTCGTGCAGTGTCGGGCGTGTGCAGCATTAGCCTAGTGGTAGAGCACCGGCCACCTTTCGACGTGGAGCGGGCTGCTGCGAGTTCGATTCCCAGCGCATCAACATAAGTTTTTCCGAGTATTTTTCTTTGTCGTTCATGTTTACTTTACGGCGTCGTATCCGTGACGGTAGTGACGCAGGGGTCGTAGTGGACCCCGGCATAAAACACCTTCGTGTTAAAAATACACGCGTGCAATCACAGCAGGGTAGGGCGAGGGCAGTTACCCTTAGACTATTACAAGCCCGTGCGTATCCTAGCCCTGCGGCTGTTCATGCCATATACCCTGAACGGTATCCCAGTGCGGACTGCCCTGCCTCTGGACTATTAGCAACATTGAACCATGTGTTATGGGATTGTGAAGGCATCAGCTCCGCTTTCAGCGAGGAGAGGTGGGCAGCGCTCTTGCGCAGCCCCGAACTGCATGACCAAACCCCGGCCGTCCAGCGTGCCCGCGAACGGGCCGCCAAGCTCGGCTTGGCGGTCCCTACGTGCGACTAGCCGGGTGGCGCGGGCTCTCCCCTGCGTCTTCTCTGGACCCAAATAAAATTTGCATCATCATCATCATCATCATCATCACAGGAGGAGCCTATAGGCGCAAGAAAGAAACGCTCCCCGTCGCGTTTGTACAGTGGTTTCGAGCAGTTGCAAGAATTATGTAATGATGTTACAGGAAACCGCTTCCGGAGGGAGCGCCTGATAGCAAGGAAAAGTAAGTTTCTAAATGCTCCTGTTTCACAGTGGTAATCTTTAAGCGGCTTTGCGCGGCTTGGCCTGGTTGATGGACGACAAAGAGGTACAGTGTGCATGTCCTTGTCTATCCGTATAGCTTTCGGAGATAAACTTAAAACCTGTATCTTAATCGTTCTATATATCGCCATTTTACAGCGCAAGCTGTAAAATGGCGATTATGTAATGAGATCACAAGAAGGGCCGTTTTTTGGCGCCGTAGTTGTCTACCGCTGCACAGCCGGTGTGGGTAACTGCTATCGCGAAAATTTTAGAAAAAATGAGGAGGACCGAGGACTATTCAAACCCACGTCTTCTTCGTGGATTCGAAACTAGACCTTTTACATGCCAGTCGAGCTTTATACCACTGAGCTACGCTTGTGCTCGAAAAATCTTCACTAAAAGGCATAAACGGCTATGACGGCTGCCGATGAATCGCATTAACAAGTGTAATGTTACGTGGCAGAATAAGAATACGCCACTACACGTTCCGGAAAGTGAATTGCATAACGAGTTTGAGGAATCATTTGAAATAATACAGGGCTGCATGCTTTGTAGCACTGGACCCATTACAGGGGCATCATCAACATCATCATTATGAAACAATCTTCTTAAACTTTTCCGTTATATTTATTACGAAGCGCTGCCCTTTATCGTGTCGTATCGTGCCATACGTCACGCGGCAGGCGACGTTCGCAGCCCCGACAGCAACCTGAGTTGGCTCTTCGATATACCTGATGGCGCCTGAGAAGCGACCGCTGCTGAAGAAGCGAATCGCAGAGCTACCACGCGCGGCTGCAGGAGGGCAACATCGGGCACAACAGACAGCTGTGCAGAGAGAAGCCCAAACCGCAGCTCGCCGTCGACGCCGGGCCGAGAGTTCGGTTCGTTCTCGGGAAAACGACGCCAAGAGACGCTCTAATATGTGCAGTTATTGAGATTTGCATGTTACAATACCGCAGTAATTATGGTATAATGGGTACTTCTCTACTTGGCGAAATGATAATAGTTATGGCGCAGGGGATACCTACCACTTCTACTTGCACTATTTTCCCCAAGCGTTTAAAATGAACTCTATAAGAATTTCGCTCCTCCAGCTTACGTTGCCACTGTCCTGCGATTCCACGCAGGCCTGGCTCTTTTTTTGAAGAGTAATTAGTTCTGCTCATTCGCGTGTCAGACTTGGTGACCTAGGGGCCGGGCAAACGAACTGAATACAAATCTGATTCCCTTACGCTGAATTAATTCTCTTTTTTTACGTTAACATGCGTATGTTAGACAACAGACGCATATTCAAGAATCTATTACCTGCCAAAAATCGGGCAAACGAAAGTCGTATAAGCTAGTAGCTTTATCTCACGGGGTGAATCTGTACCTCTCATGACATGCGCGGTTGTAACGATGAAGTCAGTGGGTTAGCACACATATCTATGCAGGGAGACGAATCACAATAAAGATCAGTTCAGAGCGGCGCCTGCTTGTGTGCTGCGCGTTTCTTCCCTGCCTCGTCCTATCCCATTCGTGCTAACTAGTTTCCTTTCAAGTCATCACCCAACTAGCCTAGCAACACGCCCGATCATCGTCATGGCATTTTCCTGAAGTATGGTGCATGATATGCCTGCTCTGATGATTTTAGTGGTTATTACTTGCGCCGCAGCCTTGCCTTGGGCTGTCATTCTCATGTTGTATTGCGCTCTTCAAGCTTGCATCGTGGCGTGCCCATTCCTGCATCGTTCTTTCTTCTTAGCAGCGGTGCCGCTTAGGGGCTTGCATTCTTCCTTGTTGGCGCCTGTCAAGCAAGAGGGACAAGCCGACCCTCTCTTGCCCTGGGCCCACGACCCACGTTCTTGTCGCCAGTCCAGTGCTACGTGGCATTCATTATGCAGGTATAAAGAAAGAAAGGAAGAAATAAAGAGAGAAAAGTCTCGGGTTTCGCAGGAGGAACAACTGTACACCCTCTTCCACCCACTACCTGCCAACTGGTACTTGATGGCGCTACTGTCGCGCCGACGCGCCCTCTTTTTCTCCATGGATTCGGCGAGGCGGGAGCGAACGAAAAGCAGAAGCCATACGACGCCGGAAATGCGCCGCGATGAACGTGCACCAGCAACTTGATTATTATTATTATTATTATTATTATTATTATTATTATTATTATTATTATTATTATTATTATTATTATTATTATTATCGTGGTTCTGTTATGGAAAGGACGCTAATTTCTGGAGACCATGTTGGGAGCACGGCTAAGCGTCCGAGGGGGGTATGAGATAGGGAGTGAAGGGATAGGAGAGAAAAGCCCTAGTGGAAGGCTCCAGAAATGTTGACCACGTGGTGTTCTTTAACGTGCACTGACAACGCGCAATGCATGGTCCTCTGGCATTTTCGCCTCCGGCAATCTCCGGTCCGCGTTCCGCTGGAGCTTGAAGAGAGAGCGAGTGCACGAGCCCTTCAATACTGGTGGCCTAGCGTATGGCAGATGCCGGTAACAGGAATGCGAAGACGCAATTGGCTCTAAGCACCATATACCTTGTGGAGGCACGGGCTACCCCTACTTTAATTTTTTTTTCCACTTCAGAGGAACAAATTTAACACACACACACACGTACTATGCGCGGGCGTCTTGATTGATTGATTGTGGTTCGGTAAGGAAAGGACGCTAATTTCTGCAGCCCATGTAGGGAGCACGGCTAAGCATCCGTGGGGACGGGGGAAGGGAGTGAAAGAGATAGAGAGGAGAGAAAGGCCCGTGTACTGTGCGTTGTCAGTGCACGTTAAAGAACCCCAGGTGGTCTAAATTTCCGGAGCCCTCCACTACGGCCTTTCTCTCTATCTCTTTCACTCCCTTTTACCGACCCCCACGGACGCTTAGCCGTGCTCCCTACATGGGCTGCAGAAACTAGCGTCCTTTCCTAACCGAAACACAATCATCATCATCATCGTCGTCCGCCGCGGTGGTGTAGTGGTTACGGTACTCGGCTGCCACCCAAAATACGCGGGTTCGATCCCGGCCGCGGCGGTCGCATTTTCGATGGAGGCGAAAATGCCAGAGGCCCGTGTACTGTGCGTTGTCAGTGCACGTTAAAGAACCCCAGGTGATCTAAATTTCCGGAGCCCTCCATTACGGCCTTTCTCTCTATCTCTTTCACTCCCTTTTACCGACCCCCACGGACGCTTAGCCGTGCTCCCTACATGGGCTGCAGAAACTAGCGTCCTTTCCTAACCGAAACACAATCATCATCATCGTCCGCCTGGGTTGTGTAGTGGTTACGGTACTCGGCGGCCACCCAAAATACGCGGGTTTGATCCCGGCCGCGGCGGTCGCATTTTCGATGGAGGCGAAAATGCCAGAGGCCCGTGTACTGTGCGTTGTCAGTGCACGTTAAAGAACCCCAGGTGGTCTAAATTTCCGGAGCCCTCCACTACGGCCTTTCTCTCTATCTCTTTCACTCCCTTTTACCGACCCCCACGGACGCTTAGCCGTGCTCCCTACATGGGCTGCAGAAACTAGCGTCCTTTCCTAACCGAAACACAATCATCATCATCATCATCGTCCGCCTGGGTGGTGTAGTGGTTACGGTACTCGGCGGCCACCCAAAATACGCGGGTTTGATCCCGGCCGCGGCGGTCGCATTTTCGATGGAGGCGAAAATGCCAGAGGCCCGTGTACTGTGCGTTGTCAGTGCACGTTAAAGAACCCCAGGTGGTCTAAATTTCCGGAGCCCTCCACTACGGCTTTCTCTCCTCTCTATCTCTTTCACTCCCTTTGCCCCCGTCCCCACGGACGCTTAGCCGTGCTCCCTACATGGGCTGCAGAAATTAGCGTCCTTTCCTTACCGAACCACAATCAATCAATCAAGACGCCCGCGCATCGTACGTGTGTGTGTGTGTTAAATTTGTTCCCCTGAAGTGGAAAAAAATTAAAGTAGGGGTAGCCCGTGCCTCCACAAGGTATATGGTGCTTAGAGCCAATTGCACCATAAAATAAAAATAAGAGGAAGTATTCCCAAAAAGAAACATTTGCGGAAAGGCCAGTTGAAGAAAAAAATGTATTCGGAAACGAAGCCTGCAGTACTTGTCCTTGTGTATAGAAGGCAGGAGATGCAGACTGTGGAAATGTGGGTACCAAGTAAAACATAGCAGTGAGACCTTCTAGAAGCGAGCGTGTCCTTCGAACAAGAGGAAAGCGGGAGTGCATTGGTAGGTATGGTTTAGAGGTGGTGTGTGTGTGTGTGTGTGTGTGTGTGTGTGTGTGTGTGTGTGTGTGTGTGTGTGTGTGTGTGTGTGTGTGTGTGTGTGTGTGTGTGTGTGTGTGTGTGTGTGTGTGTGGTGAACAGCGACGCTCTTTTTGTCCATCTTCGCGGTCGTGACATGGCGATGAATTTTTCCCTGTCCCCTTCCCAGCCGCGTTTGTTTCAAAGGGGAATAGCCGGCCGGTTTGCGCATCTGTTTCCATGCATTTGGTAAAAGCAGTCGGTTAACAGTGTTTCCCAAAGAACAGTTGCGAACAAATGTTAAGGTGCGTGATGTGTGCCGCCCACGAACACTCCGTTAGCAAATACATTACTTGGAATTAAAGGACTCAGAGGGACGGACCTGGCTCTTGCAAAGTCAGCACCATGCGCTTGCGACGATTCCGTTTCCACTCCAACCGGGGATGGCACGGTCATCGATGAAGGGCCGCTTTTCCCTCGCTCTGCGTAATTCACATAGTCGTGGTTAGTCAAACTAAACTCTCTCCTCTTAGTGCAGCTTTTTGTTCAGAAACGAAAGTTTAAATGCAAACATAAAGATAACTTCATTGTCATTGATTCCACTTCTACATATTCAGAGCGACATTGATTGCTGGGCTCGCATTGGTATATGTTTTAAAACATTCGGAGGGAAAAAGCAATAACGCGCGATTACTGCGCGGGTGCCTTTGCTTTTGTTCGCCCACCTGCAGCTGCTTATAATCACTTTAGAGTCATCTGCGTCCACTGGACCTAAATGAACACAAGTACAAAAGCCATAGTGAAATTTTATATCGCAGTTATTTCTTCTCAATATTGACAAAGAACAAGGATGGGCGTTCGGTGCTTTAGAATAACTCGTTGGTACCCTAGTTGGCCCGTAACCTTCAGAAAACTAGACGCTTAAGCAGCACCAGCACAAGAAAGGGCACCACAAAAGAATGCTCTTTTCCTGTGCCTCATCTTCGTTCTGGTGGTTCCTATGCCTCTAGTTTTCCGAAAGGTGCCCCGCCATAGTGGCCTAGTGGCTATGGTACTCGGCTGCTGGTCCGAAGGTTACGGGATCGAATCCCAGCCGCGGCCGCTGCGGCCCGTGTACTGTGCTACGTTAAATAACCCCAGGTGGTCCAAATTTCCGAATCCCTCCACTACGGCGTCTCTCATAATCGCAGCCGGTCTTGGGACGAAAAACCCCAGAAATCAATGAATTTTCTTAAAGGTATGAAGAATATTGTGTGGCTCCAACCTGTCCTATGGGCTTGCAACGAAGCAGAGAGGCTCAGCCTTTTTGTCCCTACGCTGAAGCGGCTCGCTGCACATTAACCCTCGCCCTAGCGGACCGCAATAATGTTCATTTATTCTTCCACACCCCCAACCTTCAGCACTTACGCATGGCTGCGTGCCATTAAAGTCTTACGCGTATTGGACGTTGCAGCACTCTACCAGCATGCGACAACAACATAATCTGCTCTGTCACGTAGAACCTACTCTCGTTGTCCGAGCAGTATGTATGAGTCTAACTGAGCTGTGTGAATAAAGTGCACGCGAGTATTTGACCAGGCGTTTCCCACCTCAGTTATTAGGGCACATCTAGATGTTCAGTGAACTACAATACCCGTGGGCCTCTGACCACACACCATACCAATGCCTCCTAGCACTGAATCCATACGACTCGGAGTCAACACTACCATAATTTCTGGGTGTGGCGGCGCTAGCAACCTGCCGCTCGTACAGTTAATTCGGGCTTGTTTATCGCTTGGCAGAAAACGCTTAGATAGATGTATTTCAACTGGTAACCCGTTCTTCAAAGCGCTGAAATGGTCCCCAGTGTGTCTTCTGGTCATTATATTTGTTTTTTTAGGATGCACGTACGTGTCAATGTTGTTGAGAAAACCATGGGAGACGTTGAAGCTAATTCATAACAGGACTTTACGAACTTAGATGAACCGTCGGCCACATAAGAGACGTTAAGTAGGAGATAGGTTAAAGTAATTCCATTTTACATGGAAGAAAAAAAAATAAGGACAACTTTATTATGAGGCACTGAGTAGTAGGCAAGTCCAGCTTCATGAAAGGGGGAAATTAGCATCCACCCGTTTTTGTAGCACAAGGCTACAAGGAAATCCATACGGATTTCTCGTAAATGAACGCTTCATAGTTGCCGATGAATTTTTCGGCAACTAGAAAGCTTTCATTTCTGAGAAATCCGTATGGATTTCCTTGTAGCCTTGTGCTACAAAACGGGTGCATGCTAATTTCCCCCCTTTTATAAATAACGTTATTCCACCTCGAGGGTCTTCGCAGAACTTGTTTGCCAAGTCCAGTGTTACGTGTTCATTTTGACCACCTATGGCTCTCTAGCGTACACCTAAACCGTTGCGCGTGAGTGTTTCTTCACTTCGCCCCAGTTTAAATGCGGCCACCGTGGCCTGTAATCGGACGCGCATTCTGGAGTTCAGCAGCACATCTTAGCCGCGTAGTACCTTGACAAAAACTAAGAAAATAGGACAGGCTAGTGGAAAGAGAGAGATTATAATTGTTTATTGGCATGACTAGAACAAGGAGGTAGTGTGGAAGCTCCGGGAGGCTTATTGGTTCCATGGACGCCTTCAGCGCTGGCGGCTTCGAGTGGGGTTTCACCATTTTACAGCAACAAGAAGACAGGCGGACGCTTGTGATAAGAACTCCCAAGGCTACCTTAATGTTCACTGGTGTGTCTAGTACTGAGCTAGTCCCCAGGATGCGGTCCTCAACTGGGTACCCCAGCCGAGTTTTCGTTGAATGAGGTCGACCTTAGGTTGTCCGTAGGTGGGCTAGCTCACACACATATACCCAAAGTGCGTGTGATCCACACCTGAATGTTTGCTTGTTTTCCTTCTTCCTTCGTTTCTTTTTTTACTTTTGTCTCATGAGCGCGTGTACAGTGCGTAGCGCACCTCCTTCCGATTAAGTGATTTTCTGTAGTTACCCTGATGATTAAACAAATTAAACGACTATGTTGTGTAGTATGCTTGAGCTCTGACATGACGTCTGCGTCACACAACTCTAAACTTGACATATGTTTAACTCTTCATTTTTCGCCCCGCCACGGTGGTCTAGTGGCTATGGTACTCGGCTGCTGATCCGAGGGTCGCGGGATGGAATCCCGGCTGCGGCGGCTGCATTTCGATGGAGGCGAGATGTTGAGGCCCGTGTGCTGTGCGATGTCAGTGCGCGTTAAAGAACCCCAGGCGGTCAAAATTTCCGGAGCCCTCCACTACGGCGTCTCTCATAATCAGAGCTGGTTTTGAGACGTTAAACCCCACATAACAACAACTCTTCATTTTTCGAATATGTTACGTTTTCGTAACATGGGGTGAACCGGAGGGGTTGAGCAAAAAGCACACTGTCGCTAAGTGCTAACGCAATAAAAAAAAGGCAAGCTTAGAACAGTTGGACATTCGAACCTGCGACCCTCTTAACTTACCGACACCTGACCGAGTTGGTTGAGTGACCGTGTGGTCGAGGTGCTTGGGAAGGGGCGTCTTCATGCTACCGTGTGGAAACCTGAGCTCTATAATCGCATCAGTTTCTGTATCGTGTTCTTGCGCTTAGCTTTATGTAATATACAGCGTATTTCGATTGCATTACATCAATGCTTGCCATAATGCTCAACGAAATGCTCGTTATTCATTTTTATCAGTTCTAGCAAACGCACGAAAATATGGGTCGTTTTATTGCGCAAAATACTGAAGGAAAATTCTCGAAATAGGCTTGTGAAAGACAAAACTTACTGCCTTCCATTCAGTATTGCGTAGTAAAATTTAGTTCTGACCAAAGCTTTATAATACTATCTAGTGTATTACTCATTCCAGCTTTATATCTACAATATTTGGCATACATGAAACCGCATATATGAAATATATGTTCTGTCCCGTATAGAAGTACAGTAATGAACGTGCGAGCAAACAAATGACTAAACAATATTGAGTATGTCTGTTAATAAATCTGTCGGCTCATAAATAGAGCGGGCCTATATAATACCTACTCCACATAGCCTACTTGAGCCTACATGAACATCGCGTGCACCGAAATGTATTATAGTTGGGCACGTAAAAGTATACTAAAATTGTGTTTCGGGGACGTGACTTACGTAAACTGAGCGATCGTTGTTTCAGATGGTCCTGGTTTTTACTGAGATCGACAATGTATAAATGTGGTCTCGAATGTAAAGCCGTAAGTCCTGCTCTACATCCACAATATAAACCTTGGTATTCCTCATTAAATTTGCAAAGAAAAAACAAGAACTACTCTTTGTCTTGAAAAAAGGTAAGCATTATCCACGTTAAGAATTTTAGTATTAATGGACCACTGAGGAGGACAGTCACTGACACACACACACACACACACACACACACACACACACACACACACACACACACACACACACACACACACACACACACACACACACACACACACACACACACACACACCTACCAGTCCTGCACGCATATACGGACGGTTCCTTTACCTCCATTTCTGCTGGCTCAGCATACATAATACTGGATAACCAAACTCGAATTTGAAGGCCGAAAAATATAAAATAACACATGCATCTGGCGCCTACACAGCCGAACTTATGGCTGTCACCGAATGCCTACAGTACATCAGCACGCTACACACTCAAACCCCTTTTCACCTGTACACAGATTGCCTTTCTTTACTACGTAAACTTGCAAGCCTTAACGATAATGACGAGAGGGTGATAGCCATCAAAAACATTCTTTATCAGTTTAAAACATAAGGCATCTTTTTCCGGTTATTTCACGTCCCTGGTCATAAAGGCATATTAGGAAACGAATTGGTAGACAGACTAGCAACTTCAGCAATGCGTTTTGGGTCTGAGAGGATGGCTACATATTCAATCCGCACCGTTCCGTCCGAATTATACAAAATTATGGTTTCTCATTGGCACGCATATTGGCAAACAGAAGGGCCGAACACGTCGTTATTTCACTGGATAAATAGCGTCTACAAAATTCCAAAATGGTTTCCACCTCATCGGAAGTTAACTCATTTAATGACTGGTCACGGCCATTTCCAATATTACCTCAAGCGATTTAATATAACCATGTCTGACCGGTGTGCATGCACAAAAATATGCGTAGCCGATCTGCATTACTTCAACGATTGCCCACGAACGCAACACGTCACTCAACACTTACGAAGCCGCACAGATCCAACAATATCACACGCACACTTCCCAAGATATGTACTAGAAAAAAAAAACGCGTGCATACTTAATTCAGCTAGTTAACATAATGCGTGAATCGGCGGTTGTCATACCAACCCCCACTCACTAAGCAGAAATTTCTGAGACATAACCGGATACCTCATCGAAACTTCCCAACCATACGTCTACCGCTCGCATACATTTTCCTTACAACAACCCATCAGACACTGCATGCTCAACGTTATAGTTCCAATTACGCCAAAAAAAGGCGAGGTTACCTCGGCGGCTATGACGTGAGCATCAACTTTTCATCACACATAGACCCATTGTTCATGTCATCCTATTGATATGACAAAACCCGCCTTATGTATCTGCGCAGACCTTTTCTCATCGCAGGTTTCACCTCCTCTTTGCTCAAAGTTTCAACCGAATGCTTCCGCCTCAAACTCCAGATCATGCCTACAGGTCCGCCATGCAAGGCGAGGCCCTTGGCTCGAGTTGTGTCTTCCACTACGTCGTCGGTCACGGAACTTTAAACTACACCTAGCAGTGCACTCCCGCTTTCCCCTTGTTACAAGGACGCTCTTGCTGCTGGAAGCTCTCACTGCTACGTAGTACTTGGCACTCACATTATCACGGTCTTCATCTCCTGCCTTTATTATAGAAGGAAAAGCCCTGCAGGCCTTGCTTCCGAATACATACATTTTTTTTTTTCAATTGGCTTTTTCCACAAAATTTTCTTTTTGGGAACACTTCCCCTTATTTCTTTATGGTGCAATTGGCTTTAAGCCCGATATACCTTCTGGTGGCGCGGGCTACCCCCACTTTATTTTAATTTTTTTTCCATACCAGGGGGACAAATTTAACACACACACACACACAAAACAGTTTCGCCAGAAGAGCAAAGCAAGGACTGTGACAACGCACAAATTGCCGCTGTCAGTAAAACGAAAAGTATTTAATCGCTGCATTTTCTCGGTACTAACGTACGTTGCATAAACATAGGGAATAACGAAAAACACTAGAGATGAAATAAAGAGCACGCAGCAAGCAATGAAAAGAAAATGGTAGGGGTAACGCAAAGAGATAAAAAATGAGCAGAGTGGATCAAAGAACAAACAGGAGTCGTTCATATGCATATATCAATTAACAGAAATATGTGGACCTTGGCAAGGCACATCATGCATTGGACAGGTAAGAGATGGAGAGTCATCATCATAATTATCGGCCTATTTTATGTCCACTGCAGGACGAAGGCCTCTTCCAATGCTCCCCACCCTTGCCCGTCCTGCGTCTGCTGGCTCCATCCGATGCCTGTAAATTTCTTAATTTCATCCCCACATCTTATTCTCTCTCCTCCACGGCTACGCCTGCCCTCTCTTTGTATCCATTCCGTCGTTGTAATTGTCGATCGGTTATCTAGCCTTCTCATCACATGGCCTGCCCATGTCCATTTCTTTCTTCTTAACGTCGGTTATTATTATAACCCACTCGACTGTCTTCCTATCTCTTAATGTAGCGCCTATTACTTTTCGTTCCATCGCCCGCTGCTTGGTTCTTAACCTCCTCTCGAGCTTCTTTGTAATTCTCTAAGTTTCTGTCCCGTACGTCAGTACTGACAAAATGAAGTAGTTATATAACCTCCGCTTGAGTGATACTAGTAGGTTTCCGTTCAAGATTTGGGAATGTCTCCCGTATGCGCGTCATCCCATGTTTATTCTATGGTGGATTTCTTTTACATGGGTGGGTTCCCCTGTCAGTAGTTGTCCTAGATATAGGTATTCTTCTACGACTTCTAATGTCTGGTTTTCGATCGTGAAGACACGTTTATCTTTTTTTTTTTTGCTGTACCACTTAGCATTAATCTTTGTTTTCTGCATGTTCATCCTTCATCCTACCTTAGCGTTCTCGGCTAAGCCTTCAATAATCTTCTGCAATTCGTCGCCATCATTGCTAACGAGTACCACGTCGTCAGCAAAGCGTTAGTTACTGAAATATTTGCCGTTAATCTTTAGCCCTGTTTCGTCTCAGTCTAATCTTTTCAGAATTTCTTCCAAGCAAGCAGTAAACAGCATCGGAGAAATTGTATCTCCTTGTCTGACCCCTTTCTGAACTGGGATTTTCCTGCTTTTTCTAAGGAGGACTAGGGTGGCTGCAGAATCTTTATAGCTGTTGGCTATTGTATTTACGTAGCTGTCACATATTTCTTGACAACGCAATGCCTGCAGAAGTGCTGGTACCCCTAGCGAGTCAAAAGCCTTTTCGTAGTCTATGAAAGCCTTATAGAGGGGTTTGTTGTATTGAGCGTATTTCTCGATTACTTGATTGACCGCATGAAGGTGGTTTATGGTGGATTATCCTTTTCTGTACCCTGCTTGATCTCTTGGTTGATGAAATTCAAGTGTGGCCCTTATTTTCTTTCTTAAAGTGCAGAGAGTAGACTGATGGGCCTCTAGTTCTTCAAGTCTTTTACACCTCCCTTCTTGTGTAATAATAGAATCTTCGCATTTTTCCAGCTGACTGGATACATATTTAAGCTTTATAGGCATTGTGTGTATAGTGTCGCGAGCTTTCTAGTTAGCAAGTCTCTTCTATCTTTGATCAAGTCGGCGGTTATGCCATCTTCTCCAGTAGCTTTTCCGCGGGACATGCCCTGAATTGCTTTCCTAACGTCGTCCGCAGTGACGCATGGAATTTCAGTGTTCTGATTAGCATTGATTACACTCATAATGGGGAGACTCGTATTTGAGCTGTATAGTTCAGAATAGAAGCCCTAGGCCGCCTTGGTTATATTACTGAAGTAACCAACGATGTTGCCTTGCTTATCTTTCACTGCATGCATTATCTTCTTTGCTGCGCAAAGCCTCCTTTTAGTTGTTTTCATGCTGACTTGTTTTCTGAGGCTGCTTCTATTTCTTTCACGTTCGCATCAGCAGCCGAGTGCCATAACCACTAGACCACCGTGGCGGGGCGTAAATTCCTCGACGTTCGCACATTCCTAATTGTTTGCAACAGCAGGTGCTGTTTCAGATGGTATTGTATGCGCCTGAAGATATGCATATGAGAAGGCGACTATATATTATCGCTCTGCACGTAACGGGTACTATACCCATCGTAGAACAATGGTCAAAATGAAGATACGCGAAAACAAATAACAATTCAGCTAGGCGAACAGCTCGGCGTTTGTCTTGTCTGCAAATTCCCCTTCAATATGCAGTTTCGCAGACTATTACGTGTTTTCAAGGATTCGTCCCAACGCGACATAAGAATCGTGCGCACCATGCCTGCTGGATGACGTGGCCACGCTCGGTATCGTGAAAAGCGTCACCACGAGTAGCACGCGCGCCGCCGAAAACACGCGCGGCAGCGTACGATTCAGGCGCCACATACGAAACACACGCACCCGCCGGCACCCCCCGCGACCTCGGAAAATAGGATTGGTCCGCCAGAGGATCATTCGGCGCCACTGTCGCGCGGGCAAACTTGAGGTTGCCTCGTCTATGTGCTCGCCGTTTAGTGAGCACATATAACAGAATCGCGTTGGCGTCAGCGGCCAGCGCTGACGCTCTGGGCTCCGGCAGTACAGACACGAGCGCCCAAGGCGCACCGCGAAGCAGCCACCTATGTTAACTGGTTCGTGGAATTTTCCGGTGGAAATGGAACTTTCCGCAGCCCTCCACTACGGTGCACCTCAGAGTCATATCGTGGTTTCGGGAAGTAAAATCCCGAGAACAATTATTACAGCTTGGCGGTAAAGAAAGAAAGAAAGCCGCTTCAGCAGCAGGCCCTACGGGAAATGCCGACGAAGCATGAACGCAGTGATCAGCATGAACCCAATCTTGTCGCAGAAACTTATCTCGAGGAGTGATCCAAGCTAGCTGCCACCATACCTTGACTATCTCGAGTAAAATGCTTGATATTTCCTCAAATCGCGCTGCGTTTTGAGTGAAGGATCTCTGAATTGAAAAATGGCCCTCAAGGAGCATTTCGAGTGAACGTTCAAGTCAAGGAGCGTCTGTGAATACGCCAGAAATAGGATGCAGTGAGCGGATTTGAGATGTCGTCTCGCCTAGTAAAAGGAAGGACCGTTTTACAGCGTAAGCTGTTATGAAATCACAACAATGACCGTTTCTGGCGCCGTAGGTGTCCGCCGCCGCCGCCGGTGTCCGTAACCACTATCGCGCTAATCTTGGAAAAGAAATGTTGTTGTTTTGTGGGGTTTAACGTCCCAAAACCATCTCTGATTATGAGAGACGCCGTAGTGGAGGGCTCCGGAAATTTCGACCACCTGGGGTTCTTTAACGTGCAGTGACATCGCACAGCACACGGGCCTCAACATTTCGCCTCCATCGAAATGCAGCCGCCGCAGCCGGGATTCGATCCCGCGACCCTCGGATCAGCAGCCGAGTGCCATAGCCACTAGACCACCGCGGCGGGGCTTGGAAAAAACTAACCAGAAGCGAGCAGGATTGAAATCCACGTCCCTCTGCGTGGCAGGTCGAGCATACTACCACAGAGCTACGCTTGTTCTTGAAAAATCATCGCTAAAAGACCTATACAGGTGTAAAGCCTGGCGAGGAATCGCATTAACAAATGTAGTGTTACGTTGTAGAATAGTAATACGCCACTACGCGTCGAGGAAAGTAGATTGCATAACGAGTGCGAGGAATCACGTGAAAGAACACAGGTGCGCATGCTTTGTAGCTCTGCACCCATTACAGACGCATCATGAACATCATCATTGTGAAACGACTTCTTCACCGTTGCCGTCATCATTATTACAAAGCGCTGCCTCGTGAAGCAGTTTTGTCGTATCGTGCCATGCGACAGGTGACGTGCGCAGCCTCGACAGCAACCTGACTTGGCCCTTCGATGCACCTGGTGTCCCGATCCCTTGGCAGATCCCCGAGCGTTTACAATGGCCTCTAAGGAGGTCGCTCCTCCAGCTTACGCTGTCACTGTCCTGCGATTCCGCGCAGGCCTGTTTTTCTTTTCTTTTTTTTAAGGGGCGAAGCTCCTCTTAGTCTAACCTTGTCACGCGTCAGTCGTCAGGCGTAACCGACACCCGGGGGTGTCGGCGTAACCCGCGTGCCGGGAGGCACGCGCTCGCCCTCGGCGCGTGCTTCCCGGCGCGTGCCTCTCTCTCTCCCGGCGCGTGCCTCTGCTGTCTTGTGAGAGAGAGAGAGAGAGACAGAGAGAGCGAAAGGCTCGCGTTGGCTATGGAAACGCTCTTTCTTGGAGGAACGCTACCAGCTCGCAAAGAAGGAAAAACGCGCCCTCACGCGCGAGAGACAACGTTGACGCAAGCAGCGTCACCTAGCGAGTTTCTTGATTGAGAAATACCGACTGCTCGCGTTGGAGAAGCATTCACCGGCAACCCATATATATATATATATATATATATATATATATATATATATACATATATATATATATATATATATATATATATATAATATATATATATATATATATATGCACTGGATCTTCACTTGCGATGAAGTGCCGGTGGGAGATTTCACTTGTGCATAGTTGAACCATGAGGATTCGTAGCGTGCGCGTTTACTAAGTTAATCCGGAACTCGGCACGATCTACGATGAACCTCCCGAGCTTCGCCCACTCATCATCATTCACTCCGTCGATATGCTGTAATTTTTTCGACTTTCGTGGAAATAAGTTTCAGTAACCGCGTGCTAGCGCGCACGGGTGAGCGTCTGCTACTAACTCAAGATCGCATTAACGGAATCCTCCTCGCGTAAGTGATTGCTTCACACACGACTTGGGGCCGATGGCTGCTCGCCTGTTCTCGCGAAGCCTCACGAAGTCTCATGTAGCGTGGATAGAAGTGGGAGCTGGCAGACGACTCCGTTGAGCCAGGCACCGAGCAGGAGCCTGCCATGTTGGACCCCCTTCGACGACAGTCACTTAACAATCCTGGGGCTCTCAAGTGTAGCCAAGAAGGCACCCGAAGAGGGAAAGCCTTAGCCCTTCATCAGAAACGACGCGCACGTGAGGTAAATTATGCAGTGACTCACTCTTGTATTCGGGCGACTGTAGGCGCGTAAGTTGCACACGAAGAGTCCGGCCCCTTTGTTGTAGAGCGAGTTGCTTTTGCAGGTCCGCCATGTCTCATTTCCCGTCTGCCGACTGATGCCGCTCATGGATACCTGTCGCTGCACCTGTGCGCAATTAAATTTTTAGATCGTTGTTTTGAGCTCTGTTGTATTGATCGGTTTCACATCTTTCTCGTTTGATGCTGCTGCCCTGCTTACATAAGCAGCCGTTATTGTATCGACGAGTGTGTGGAGCAACTATCAAATTTTACCACAGAAAAGGGCACGTTATTTTTCTTCTTCCTCGACTTACTGAGAACTTCATAAAAATAAAATGCGCATTTATTTAGCCATAGATCGACTCATTGAACTAAAATAACGCGCGGGCTTGCGGAGAACCGAGTCCTAAACAAGAGTTTCATTTTATATTCTTAGAGAAGCTGCTGTGAGCCACTACGTAGCGAGCGGGTATGTAATAATTGAATAAATGATCATTACGAATAGTTAAGCTGCGAGACAGTGGGGGCGCATCTAAGTACTCGGAAACTGTGGTGTTTAGGCGGGAGCAGCCGAGGAACTACGGAGCAGCCGAAGATGGTAAAACAAGAACGCAATCTTAATCACACGCGTGTGTATACATATACAGATGACAACAGTGGCGCCACTTGCGGCGTGCTGGGGCAAATAGAAACCAAAACTAAAATACAACACAAACATGACTGGACGGTTATCCCTAGCCATCCGCACTGATGAGGCTATTGGGAAGCTACGTTGTTTATTACAGCTTCGCAAACGCGGAATGAAAGAAAGTAAGCACATTGCGATGGCATGCGATTTACTCCGCGTTTTCTTGTCAATCCAAGGTATACCGCCTAGTCGCAGAAGCCGTAGGACTGATTACTGCTGGTGCCACGCCTCACAGTTCAGCACGGACCATTTTTAGTTCCGTTAGCGTGGGTTCACAGGTGAGGGCAAAGTCCTGCTTCTGCGCGGACCGAACAGTGACGTGATCACTTTCATACGGCGCAGCCTCGTTCCGTCTCGGGCTCACACAGCCGGAGCCACGCTCGCTGACTCTGCGTGCGCACTGTCGCCTCTGCTTAAACAACGTTTGCCACAATGCAAGAAAAGTGACGGTTGCCTTGTCACTCAGCTTTCGGCGGTGCACCGCACTCACGTTGGTGTCACACAACCCGCACGATCTATACGCCATCTCACAATTACTTTGCAGCACTGCCGAAGCTACGAGGAGTACACAGGCAGTGCTCTTGCGCAGCATATAATATAGTTCTGGGCATAAACTGTTACATTATTAATCATATACAAGGGCTTTAGCTGTGCTTCTTGCGTGACGCGTTACAGCGATACGAAGTACGTTAGACATTTACTTCGCAAACTCTGAATTACTGTAGCAATTACCAGCTGGCAATCGTAATAACCTCCCTAACCGCGATGACGTACAGGAACATGGCAGCCCCCATAGAGCCCAGACCATCCACTTCCATCCGAATTCGTGCTTTTTACTGGTTCTCTACCCAGGCTGCAAAAATAAGTGGTATAACCTGTCATCGCTTAGTTTCATCTAACGCTGAGGGCAAGGCATCAGGTATGTTCGCAACTCCAGAAAATGTGGTTCATCTGGCAACATTGCTCAGATAACAAAGATGGCTTCTACATCCAGGGACACGGTCGCTTAGCGCTGTGCTAAAGTTTCTTGATTGCCGGGTCGAATCACGATGCTTCGTCGAAGGCGAAAGGGTTCTTGCTGCCGAACATCTGATATTAATCGGTCTAAAGGTTTGAGCGGCGAAACAGCGGAAATAATTGCGCTGTGCGTTGAAACGTCGCACTTGTTCGGAGACCCGCATCACCTGCCGAACGTTTATTTTCCTTACACATAAGTTACCTCCCCCACTGCCTGCATGATGGCGATGCCGTTACATACGCTGATGACACAATTGTACTAATTTCCAGTAAAGATAATGATGAAATAGAAGAAGCTGCTAATAAAGAACTAAATAACTTACCTAAATGGTTAACTGCAAATAAATTGGCATTAAACTGCACTAAAACTTATTGCATAATATTTGCATCCTCGGGCAACAAAAATAAAAGTTTAGCAGCTTTGAAGATCGATGACAAAGAAATCGTCCAGGTGGACGCATGCCGATACCTTGGCATCACGCTAGATTCCTCATTGCACTTTAAGGAACATATCAGTAACGTCTGCAAGAAACTAACACATGCAGGATCTGTGCTCAATCACGTACGTCAACACTTTCCTCTAAGTACACTGGGAATGGTATACTTTGCAATTTTTCATTGTCATCTTACATACTGTGTAGAATCATGGGGATATACGTATTCTTCATATCTAGCACCACTCATCACTTTGCAAAAACGTGCCCTGCGCATTTTAACCTTTTCAAAATGCAGAGACCATACTGTACCACTGTTTCACGAACAACAGGAAAACAGAGCGTGCTATGCATACAATTTTGTTGCGTAATAACCCGCTTCCCTCCACTTCTTTATCCCCTCCGAAAGACACACAAGAAGTCAAGATAACCATAATTTCAGCATACCAGCTGTTAACAACTTATACAGTAGGCGACTGTTAGCTTATACTGGCACAGAGATATGGAATGCTCTCCCAGGTGAGACAAAAAGCAGCCCCAAGTTTTCTCGCTCACTAAGGGACATTATTGCTATAAACAATTTTTAATTTCTTGCTGAATTCTAGTGCTATGATAATAGAGTGCTACGTTGTGCTTGAAGTACAATGTGCTCAAAGAAATTTTTTTCTACTTCTGCTATTTCATGTACTTTTGTGGATGTTGAAAAATAAAACACCGACCCCGTTCGATTTTCATTTATTGGTCACTTATATGATGATCATTATTTATGTTGATTATTATTTTCATATAATCTATCTTTTATTTTATTTTATTATTTTCTGTGAGCGCTAAGTATGCAGTTCATCGTCTTCATCTGTATATACCCATCATGCCAATCATCATCATCCCTGGGTTTGGCCGCTGTTAGCTGAGAGGCTGTCTCCCGCGCCGGTGTTCTAATATAACAATCCTACCGCCGTACTGGACGTCGCCTCACATTTCATGTAATCCATCTTTTATGCACGTAAATAGTTCAGACATCATATTCATGTTTTGTTACTGGCGCCTGGGTGCATTTTGCGTACTTATTGCATGGGCCCAAACTAGCAAATTGCTAACGGCCCAGATGCTTTTGTCGCCCGTTTTTGTATGCATCTTTCAGAAAGTAAATAAACTTGAAATTGAATTGAATTGACATTGCGCTTCCTGAAATATAATCCGTCAGTCTGAAAGCCACATCACTGTTTCAGTCACTGTTTCACACTCCCAAAGCCAATTCACTGTTCCAGTCTTCACTGTTTCGGTCACTATTTAGGTGACCGTTTCACTGTGTAAAAGCCACATCGCCCTATTGTCTCCTTAATGTAACCGCCGCTCCCTAGCAGACTCCCCTCTTTTCATATCTGCACCGGCGACTAGCAGTCAAGCATGGGCTCACGTGAAGTATACAAAGCGTATTTACGGCCTATCCTTTGATAGAACACCCTTTGTTCTAAGTTTCAGCGCTTCACTTCTTTTCTGTGATGAACGCCCCACGGTGTTTCAGGCAAAAGCAATGCCTGTTTCATTCACTTCACGGCCATGTAGAAGCACGCGCCTGAAAGTGAAACTGTTGGCGCAAGGAGGACAATAACGAAAGGGGGAATGGATGAAGGCTCGATTTCTTTGTTGGACACTACCAAACGAATTCAACGAAAAACGCGCGCCCAAGGGAGGCGTAGGAAACACGGATTGTAACTTTTTAACCGTAGTGTAGTAATTATAAAATAGAAAGAAACTATAAAGTCGACGGGAAAATACACCTGCCGTCGGTAGGGGACAAACCTGCCGCCTTCGTATAGTGGGTCCCGTGTTCTATCAATTGGGCTGCAGCGGTCGTATAGGCTGCAGACGAGCAAGCACAAAAAACACAACATGCCGACAAGCGCGCTTGTGCGCAACTTGTGTTTCTTGGCCTGCATTCCTCTGCGTCAGCAGACGAAAATGAAGATGTTTTTTTTTTCTCAACTTCCACTATCTATTGTATAATCATAGATTTATACAGCATGACTGTTCTTGTTCTGTTGTTTGTCGGTTTCATTTTTCATTCATTTTTGCTGCCATTTCCTTTTTAATCTTGCTTTCTTCCTAGCCTTCCCCGAAATGTTTATAAATGTATTCTATTCTTCTCATGCTGCACTTTACACATAACATAGATGTGTTTTAGTATTAAGAGGTCCCCCCGTGAGTTCTCGTAACTATGGGACCTCCGAATGTGATACATATCGCGATGTTACGTTGTACTTAAAGAAACTAAATTGTATTATATTTGAATTTCATTGCTTCGTTGCATTACTAAATTCTATATTTATTTCGAATACTAAATAACACTAAGAACCATGGAGAATTGGTATAGATTCCGCTCAACTGGTTTGGATTTTTGGAAAGCAAACAGAACAACGGCAACGCTGTTTTTGTTCTTTATCACGAATGCTTTGTAATGCATGGCCTCTGGGAAATTTCTAAATTATGAACAATAAAAGCTCTGGACCAGTTTATTCAGCTTTAGCTGTGTACCACATCCCGACAGCATACGCCTAACTCCCGAGAGCAATTATCCCGAGAAGGCCCACCGTAGTGGACGATGAAGCTCCGTTGCGCAGTCATGCGACCGCGGACTGTGCTCATCCACCGAGGAGCTGTTCAAGATAATCGTCACTGGCGACACCAGCACCACCACACAGCATCGAGCACACCGCACATGCACTGGTCGCGCACTCACTCATCACAGTCTCCCATGCTATTTACTGCATGTTTGGAAGAAATCTTCAAAAGGTTAGACTGGGAAGAGACAGGGCTCAGGATTAACGGCGAATATCTGAGTAACCTGCGATTTGCAGATGACATAGTACTCTTTAGCAATAATGGCGACGAATTGCAAAAGATGATTGAAGACTTAAGACGAGAAAGCGCTAAGGTAGGATTAAGGATGAACATGCAGAAAACAAAGATAATGGTAAGTGGCACGGCGAAAAAACGTCTATTCAAGGTCGAAACCCATACGTTAGAAGTCGTAGAAGAATATCTGTACCTAGGACAGCTACTTACTGGAGAACCCACCCATATAAAAGAAATCCACCGTAGAATAAACATGGGATGGCGCGCATATGGCAGACATTCACAACTCATGAACGGAAACCTACCACTATCACTCAAACGGAAACTATATAACTACTGCATCCTGCCAGTACTGACTTACGGATCAGAAACCTGGAGAATTACAAAGAAGCTAGAGAGGAAGTTAAGAACCCCGCAGCCGGCGATGGAACGGAAAATGATAGGCGTTACACTAAGGGATAGGAAGACAGCCGAGTGGGTCAGAGAACAAACGGGGGTCGCCGACATAATGAACGATATTAAGAAGAAAAAATGGACATGGGCAGGCCACGTGATGAGAAGGCTAGATAACCGATGGACAGTTAGAACGACGGAATGGATACCAAGAGAGGGTAAGCGCAGCCGTGGGCGGCAGAGAGTAAGATGGGGGGACGAAATCAAGAAATTCGCAGGCTTCAAATGGAATCAGCTCGCGCAGGACAGGCAAGGATGGCGAGGATTGGGAGAGGTCTTCATCCTGCAGTGGACATAAAATTGGCTGATGATGATGATGATGATGATGACTGTGATTGGGAGCTGTTGGCAGCACTCGTCTGCCGCATTGCCTTACAAACAAGACCCCTTGGTTTCAGGCATGGCCTGCATCCGTTGTGTGGCCGTGATGTATTGAATCGTGAGTTCACAAGCTTGTCCCTGAGGTTACGTGATCGTCTGTAGGTAACACAAGGGGCGGATGGAAACGCACGCTTAAGTCGCTCACTTCGTTCTATAATGTTGTAGTGCCGCCTTAGGATTTTGTTTACATTGGGGAAATTCGTGCTGTACGTTAAGCACAGGTTTGTACGTTGAGAGTCGCGTTGTGCGGGACGGTTCGAAATGAGGTCTTGTCGGTTCAGTGTTTTGGCCCTCTGAATGGCGTCGTCGATAACACGTGGTGGATACTTTTGTTTGTGAAGGACGCTTTTTGGACTTAGGGCGGCCGAGTCAAAATCTTCATCTTTTGAGCAGATTCGTTTGAAACGGTGTGTTTGGCTGTATGGAATGTTGTTCTTACAATGGCGTGGGTGGTCGCTGTGGTAGTGAAGATATTGTTGTCAATCGATAGGTTTCCGATAAAGATTAGTTGATAGTCGGCCGTTTTCAATTTTCACAGTCACGTCCAGAAAGTTTACATTTGTTCGAGAGTAGGAATGGGTAAACTTAATATTCGGGTGTGCGCAGTTGTAGGAGGTTATAAATTTAATCAGTTCATCCTCGCTGTGCGTCCAGACAAAGAAGATATCATCTATATATCACTTGTACAGAAGTGGTCTTAGGGGGATTGAGAGAGAAATTTTGATTCCAGTTGTCCCATAAACATATTGGCATAACTAGGTGCCGTCGTCTGCGTTCCTTCCACTCTTCGGTCCGTTTCTTTCAGGTTCTCTATCTTTCCTGCCTTTTTTTTCATTTTTTTCTTCTTTTCTTATTCTCTCCACATTATTTTCTTTCTTCATGTTTTTTAAGGAAAAGCTCTCTCAAACTGGTATAAATAGAATCCAGAATACAACTATAGGCATTCCTGATGAGCCGGTCTCCGGCTGAAACGTTGAATAAACGCTTTCCCCATTTTTGTTGCCAATTCCAAGGAAAGAAAAAATAGTAAAAAAACATGCTTTCAGAACATATCTATACAGCGCATTAGCTGCAATGTGACGACGATTATACAAAAAAGAGCGTAATGATATCAAGACATGACTGATAGGCACGACACTTTACCAACGCTCTCGTTGATACCGCATGACACAGTGTTAAACTTATGGATGAGGAATGATTCTCGTACTTCCCGGTCATGGTGCGTTTTGAAACCTGACTGTAATATCGTTGCCTTGATTTTATCAAACGTATGTCCCGGCAGCCTTACATGGCGAGATAGTGGTAGACGTGGTAAGCCGCTCAAATGTGCTCTGTGGTTGTTAACACGCGTGCGAAATGAAGTTTCGGTCTGACCGATATACTGCATATGACACAATGAACATTCCAGTAGATAGATGACGTTAGCGCTATGCAAGTAAAATTGCCATTGATTTTTACAGAAAAATCAGATACAGTGCTTTGGGCAGTATTTGATGACGTCATATGCATACAGATTTTGCAGCGGGGTTTTTTGCAAGGCTGGCAACCCAGATGAACAACAGGTTTGGTCTTCGAACGGGTTAGCATGTCACAAGGTTTCTGGAGCGACGATATACAACCCTTGGCGATTCCGTGAAAATCTTTCTAAGCCGATCGCTCTGTGTCAATATGTTGTAATGCTTTCCTGAGGATATGGGACACGTTAGGAACAGATGCGGAATGTGCTAGGACAAGGTTAGTGCGTGAGAATGCCACTGCTTGTTTGTTCGTACAGATGAAGTCTTTCCTGTCAAGCGAATCAGCCCGTTCGGTTGCGTCGTCAATTATCTCCGAATGGTACTCTTGGTCAAATAGGGCTTTACGAAGCTGGTCACAGTTTCGAGTGAATTCACTATCGTGCGAACAAATCCTTTTAAACCGAATAGCTTGGCTATACGGGATGCTTGTCTTGCAATGTTTTGCGTGATTGCTCTTAAAATGCAGGTACCCTTGTCGGTCAGTTGGGTTCCTACAAAGATTGGTCGTCAGTTTGCCATTACACAGAAATACCGTGACGTCAAGGAAGTTTATGCTGACTGGTGAATAAGAATGAGCAAATGAAATTGACGGTGCGGCGTTGTTGAAGTCCTCAATGAACGAAATCAATGCTGCTTCGCCGTGGTGCCAAATTAAGAAAATGTCATCGATGAAGCGTTTGTAATAAAATGGTTTAGGGTCACGATTAGCGAGGAAGTTCCTTTCTAGTATTCCCATATATATGTTCGCATAATTGGGTCCTATTTTTGTTCCCATTGATTGTGAATCTGGCAGCGAAGTTCTGTTTAGCCATGTGCAATAAAATTGAATTCACATCATGTCGTCTAAAGCAGTTAATACTAATAATGTATACTGACTGCATCTCCAGCCGGGGTGATCTGCATACGCTACTAAATTTTATGAGAACAGGGCAAGAAAATACGCTTTATTTTATGAATTCAAAAGAAGGTACATTGTCCTTACTGAACAGGTAAGGTGGCTGGAACACTTGAGACAATGCAGCTACACTGGGTTTACAATTTAGATGACTAAAATGTACGTGTAACAATTGGCTTGCCCATGTGGAGCCGTGCCATGGGCAAAGGAAGGTGGTCGGGTTTGCAGGAGTGGTGGCCTCCAAAAGGATTTCCTTATGAGTTCTAGTCATCCACCTAAAGAATATTCAGGAAAAAAATATACAATTAGTTGAGAACCATGAAAACAGAACGAAATGGAAAAACAGAGCCAGAAGAGTAGTGTCCGTAATGGCTATAATAGAGATGTAAAATTTGACCGACCAGCAGCGAGTTTGGGAATGCTATTAAGCATGGAGCCACTTTCCTCTGCATCAGCAGAGGGAAATGAAGATCTATTTCTTTGCTTCGTTGCGCTACTAAATTCTATTTTTATTTCGAATACTAAATAATAAACACTCTTGATAAATAGAAGCTAAACACTGTTAATAAATAGCAATGAGAGAAATGGTATAGACACAGCTCAACTGGTTTGGACTTTTTTGTAAAGGAAACAAAGCAACTCCAATGGTAATTTTGTTATTGACCCCGAATGCTTTTGGTAAATCAGTGCACAAAAAATGTTTGATATTTCTAAAATATTAAGTACAAAAGCTGTGGCTCATACTTCCTTGTTATAAAACCATTGCAATTTTCCATGTTGGTTATTCCAGCTGCCTCTTTTATGTGCAGTAAGTGAGACATGTGCACAAGCAAAATACTAATTTACTTGTACTGAGCCCATAAATTTTTCAAAATAATGACACTAAGTACTTATTTCGCCTGTAGTCCACGTTCACTGGAAGGAAGTGAAGGCTGCTTGGTGATAAAATATAAAAATTAAGCCTTTTGCAGTACAAACTCGTGGATGGTAATTTCGCCTCTCATAAAGGCTACTGCACCTTGCGGAATCACGCAGAACCCATTGCGCCATGTTCATTCGCATGTAGAGCTGTCGGTCATTTGGTACTCGCGCTGCCAATTGCGAGCTTCCTGTTTAGCCCAGTTGCTAGAGTGAGCGCCCCGGATAGGCTTTGGTCTCGTGTTCTATCCCCGGACTAGGACGAATTCCTAGTCAACTAAGAAATCTTCATTTCTTAGCAATCCATACAGATTTCCTTGTGGCATTGTGCTACAAATACAAATGGCTGGATGCTAATTTTTGCTACCATGCAGCACGTTTCAGAGCGCAGATTTACGTTGTTTAGTCCCTGAAGTTGTTCAGACCAATTTATATGAAGTGATTGGAAAAGCACGCCTCCTCGCCTTCAACAAAGCACCCTTAGCTCAACGCCGCAATCCAGAAACTTTGGCCCAGTGCTAAGAGCAAGGGCCGCCGGGAACGTAGACATCGTAGCCATCTTTATTTATTTGAACAGTGCTTCTAGGATGAAGCTGGCAGATTGCGAAGCTGCCAATATAACAGCACCGCGTCCGGTGTCCGGCTGAATGACGTGCATGCTTATTTACTTACCCATTTGTCCCTTGTGTGCAAAGTACATTGTAGAGGATAACCGCCAGAGGGCTTCAATTTGCTCAGAAACGTGCCAATAATTTTAAATAAGCAACTCAAAGTCATCTTCAAACCGAAACGGGTAGATACTTCGTGAAGCGTGTGCGGTGACGTCACAACTTTCCCGTCACGGGCGATATGGAACTGGCGCCAAATAAATGCCAGTGGCGATGTCGTCCGACGATATATTGAGTTATACCAGCTTTTCTGATCTTGACAGCGACGATTTGAGCGCTGAAGTATCGCCGTTTTGCTTTTGAAGGCCCGCTGGCTCGGGTAGGCAGCGTTGAAAGTGATGACGTGGAAAACACAGGGTGGCCCGCGTGAGAGTCTGCTAAAAAAATTTTAAATTCTTTTCCAGGAAAACTAAATGACCTACATCCGCCTAACTTGACATATAACACTACCGAGGACATTATATATTTAAATTTTGAGAGCAGTGGACAGTGAAAAATCGCCGGAGTTACCCTTTAACGACGGACACAGAGAACAAGGTCAAGCGCAAACTTACAAATGGATTTTAATGAAAAGAAAGACGTTGTTTGTATAGACAGTATGAGTGACGTCAACAGAGAATGGACATTACGTTCGCGTACTTAATTCGAATGGATACATAAGCAGTTTCAAAGAGCTACATTCCCGACAGAGGGATTCGAGAGAAACACAAGTGACCGTTACAGGCGATAAGTTCGAGTCTCCACCAACTCTTTTTGTCAATCACTTACCGTCAACAAAGCACCTCAAAGTCGCATTGCAGTTACAATGTGGGTGACTTCCTGTAGCCGATATTCAAAAGTAACATTTGTATTTGGCCCACTCTGATCCGTGTTCTCTGTTTTGTTACTGTTTTGGCCCTACAAAAGGAATAAGTGACGGTGCACGAGCGTAAAGTAAAAGGAAGAACAAGAGAAGTCAGATAAGCAACGACTTACAAGCGTGCTGTAATTATGGCATAGGAGGGTAAAAATGCAATTTTTTTATCATAACAGCACGAACTCTCTTACACAACAGACAGATACAAAGACGAACAGAAGCGCTGACGTTATTTCGGACTTTATAAAAGTGCTTCAGCTCTACCTCAACTCGACTATCGCTAAGTGGAATGGCAAGTTCTTTCTTCAGGGGAGTGGTATAAGGATGGGCTCCTGTAATGCCCGATATTCAGGGATTTCTTTTATTACCCGTCTCAACAGGAAGATCGCGGCAAGGTTGGAGCATGCAAACATTGAAAAATGCTTTCGTTTCGTGGATCACTTTCTAATGCTCATCAACACTGATAACCACAGTTTTGAGCCTTCTGTTCAAAAGATCACGCGGCTCAGGAGAGCCGGGTACCCACACAGCCTTCTTATTTTTTTCTCAGAAAAACTGCGCAGTTATGACGGTCCCTAGGATGTCGGGCCCCAAGATAATGACTGGCGGCAAAAAATTGCTGTTCCTCCATACGTTCATGACGTTTCCCACAGACTCAAAAAGATCGGGCAACGGACAGGCGTGGACGTGGGCTTTTTCCGCTCCTAAAACATTCAGAGCTTTGCATTAGGACCGATCCTTTTTCCAAAGCGCGATCCCCCATAAACCATAAGAAATATGTGCATTGCGCAGAAAACGATGTATATTGTAACGTACACAACTCGCGCGCCACTAAAATACACATCAAACACCGCTTTATCTGAGAGCCACTGCTACCGACTCCGCCATTTTCTTTCAGCCTCCTCGTCTTCCGCTAGCTCTGTCCTGAGCCCATGCCCCACCGTAAGTCACTTTGCCCCATAACAATAGAAAATACCCCTGCCCTGCTGTCTGGCCCGTGTAGGGCAAACAGACAGATGCACATTGCTCGATTACAAGAGCATAGCAACAAAACTGAGGAATGGGCGAAAAGTCTTTTTGGTTGTGCATCGCGCACAATGTGGCTGCTCTCCAAATTTTGAACAAACATGTACAGTGGCTAGGCATCCCAAAGAAGCCACACGACTAATCATTGAAGCTGCCGCAATCGCTGAAGGTGATTAAGTTAGCAAGCCTTCAATAGCGCTATCGGAAAAGGAGCAGGCTTTTTTGAGCACACGCGTGCGCTCTTGTTCTTAATTATTGGTCTGATTTGTGTGCTCACTCAGGTTTCGTGTTGTGGAGGAGGGCGACATTGTTGATAATACTGATATTTGCCTTGCAGTCACCTAACAGATATGCTTGTTCTGCGCAATAAACCTTCAGTTGGAAGTCAGCGTTTGTGTTCTTTGTATATGTCTATTGTGTAAGAAAGTTCGCGCTATTATCATTAAAAAATATCAAAAATGGAATACCAAATAGCGCGTACTCGGACCCTGCTTCAGTAAAAATGCAAGTGAATTTGAATAGATGAACGAATATTGAATTCAAAAAAGAAAAATACACACAGACTGCTGGTGCCGTGGGGCTCACGGAACACGCCAAGTGGTCCAGTTGCGCATCTCACACATTTCAGTTCAGGTTGTCCCAGGACTTCACTTAATTCTTATCTGAGACGAATTTATTGCGCGGGAGTTTGCATCTTTAATTGGCTAACTTTGAATACAAGTCGATGAACAAATCGCAAGGTACGATTTAAAACAGGGAATGTCGCGGGAGCCGACGTTTCGACAAGCGGACTTGCCGCCCTGACGAAGACAAGTCCGCTTGTCGAAACGTTGGCTCCCGCGACATTCCCTGTTTTAAATCGTACCTTGCGATTTGTTCATCGATTCAAGCATCCATCTTCCCCTGAGCTTCTCTTCTAGTTTGTATTTGAATACAAGTGTTATTTAGATGACATACGCAGAGACGTTCACAGCGTCTTTAAATTTAGGTCGCTTTTTTTTTAATTCCTAGATTTGCTCCTTTGAGAAAAAAAGATCTCCTCATATAAAAAATCACACTTGTTTGACGGCATGGTTTGCACATGTTTTAAAAGTACCTTGAGGATAGTAAACATGAAGTGCTTTTCCGTATGTTTAGTGCCAGGTAATCAGTAAAGCATTCCCTATTGTTCCTCCAAGGAAAATAAAGTCCCCTTACTTGTTTAACGAAAACGTATCATAGCTATCTATCAATCGATAGGCGGTAAAGGTTTTTCTTATATATATCTCGTTCTGCAGAATTCATCTTACTTATAAAGCCCAACTGGAAACCTTGGAGCGGTTTGTTGATCACGTGGTAATCGAACTTAGATGTGTCGGTCCAAGAATGTTCCTGAAGAGTCCGCTGCACCTGCCAACGTGGTGATAATAACATTGTTTTCCAAACTTCTTTTATGTTGCACAGGGACGCAAGCATTAAGGGAGATTGTGCCTGGCGACCGCGAGGCAGTCATAAGATGGTCCGAAGGAAAAACGTCGTCTGACAACAGCACCATGTGCACGGTGACTTACCGACCCCTGAGGAGCCTCCTGAAGAACTGCCCGATCGCGGAAAGCGAACAGGAGGTGCTGACTGTACCGAAGGGACTGGGCAGCGTAACGCTCAGCGGACTGCGTCCTTACACTTTGTACAGCGTCTCCCTATGTTGTCGTTCCTGGCGGTTTTGCAGACTACGGCCATCACGAATGACCTTTACAACAAATGAAGCAGGTGAGAAATAAAGTATTTTTTCCTTCTGTTTATCTAATGACAAGGAGAGCGAGCACCAGAGAGGGTGCGTAGCGTATCGTTTCTCACAATTCCCTATAGAGAGAACTGTGGCGCAACCGAATGCGCGAGTTTCTTTAGGGTCGCTGTGCCGAGGTGGGAATTAAATGTCTGCTTGTGTTGGCTGGCGTCGAACAAGGCTCTGACTCATTCGGCTGCATAAATAAAGCTTCTCTAAAATAATGTCTTTGTAGACGGATGTCATTCTACCTTAATGCATATTACAATAACATGTTACTCACCTGCAGGCGATATAATCAATCAAACGGTGAGAAAAAAGGAACAGACGACAGACGGACGCGGAGTGAACGTCGACACTGTCGCCTTCTGCCGCCCAACTTTAGCAGGCAGTTTCCTTTTGCGTTTTAAAGAACAGTTTCGGCAGAAAGAAGTGCCAAGAAATAAATAGCTCATTATGGGCTATTCCAGAACAAAATTAATCGTCGGGACGTACGAAGCGCGTTGAAACCAGGCGCGTCGTCTCAGCTCTTCATGAACGATGCCAGTTTGAGCCTGGCATATCCCAGCGTTCTCACGCATACAACAGGGTTTCAGCGCCCCGGTTTTCCCTCTGGGTAAAGGTAGCAAATTCCATAACGTGCGCCATATTACTCGCTTATTTTGCGCGTTTCTTTTTTTTTTTCTCACGAATATACGCCACAAGTAAGCGGTGCACATATTACAACGTGATTTCGGGGGCACGTCCAAAACAATATGTAAGTGGGCCCGACGCAGACCAAAAGTTAAAGAAAAATTGGCAGATCCCACGCGCAGTAGGAATCAAGGAAATGCGAAGCATGCATAAGGAATGTAAAATGGGTTTGCATTGTTGTCTCGCTATACCGAGTTTGGTACATATTGTCGCAAGATGGTAGAGGGGCTTACTCTGCAGTGTTACGAGGAAGGTAGCAGAGGGGCTCACTCTGTGCGCAGGACTCAGGGACGAAGGCAACGAAGTGGTCGGACAAGTCTCGGGCCTGCCATTAGTGTTGGCCGGCAATTGCCTGTGTACATATTGTAAATACACTTATCTCCGTAACATTTGTGGTGGAGGTGCTGGGTAGGCCCGCCCTGCGTTCCCTCGTTCACCCAATACGGAACTTCGGAGCGGTCGCCGTCTCGGTTCCTCGGCGATGGCTGATGGGGCGGCGCCGCAGCCACAGGCTCCTGTGATTCTTCTTCCGCCCCGAGATCCAGGAACCTTCTCAGGCACGGACGATGATAAAGTGGACGTGGAAGATTGGGTCGCCATGTACGAGCGCGTCAGCGACTACCACAGGTGGGACCCTACGATGAAGCTGGCCAACGTGATATTTTATTTGAAGGGAACAGCGCGTATATGGTACGACACGCACGAGGAAGAACTGACCAGTTGGGACCTTTGCAAAACGAAGCTCTGTGAGTTGTTCGGCCGGCCATTTGGTCGTCAACAGGCGGCAAGGAAGGAGCTTGGTTCCCGTGTGCAGTCTTCGACCGAGTCCTACGTCTGTTATATACAAGACGTGCTGGGCCTCTGTCGAAAGGTTGACTCTAATATGACGGAATCTGACAAAATTTCGCATATACTGAAGGGAATAGCCGACGACGCGTTCAATCTATTGATCTTCAAGGACTGCACTACGGTGGAAGCCATTGTCAAAGAATGCAAGCGGTTTGAACAAGCAAAGAGTCGTCGCATCACTCACCAGTTTGTTCGGCTGCCCAATACCGCTGCTACTTCATCATGCGAAGACCCTCCGTTAATCCCACAAGCTGCGTCGCCGCAGAATGTCACCCGCCTTATTCGCCGTGAGCTGGAAGCTATGGTCCCTGCTGCCGTACCTTCGGACATGCCGCAAGCGAACCTGCCCACCGTCTCCCTCATCCAAGCAGTCGTCCGACAGGAGTTTGCGAACCTTGGCCTCGCCTCCGTTTGTTCTCTTCGTGCGCCCGAGAGTACGTATGCCCCTGTAAACCAGAACCAAGGCTACGCCCGACGCTACCGAAACCCTGCTGAATGGAGGACAGCCGATAATCGACCAATATGTTTCAACTGCTCTCGCGCCGGACACATTGCACGCTACTGCCGAAACCACTGGAATTCTCCCTCGAACACGGGATCATGGCGTCATCCCGAAGACACTGCTCGTCGATTGTCTCCTCGACGTGATGCCCCGACCTCTGACGCGAATCGCCCTAGCACGAGGTTCAGCCGTTCACCATCACCTCAAGGCCGTCGACCTCTATCGCCGCAGGCACGTCGATCTTCCTCCCCTGCACGACCTGGACCCTACGCGTCGGAAAACTAGACCATGCAGCGCCCGGAGGTGACGCTGCATTATCGACCAAGCATCAAAATCCTCTATTGACGATTCCTACGTGCCGGAACCTTTTGAACATTCAAGTCGACGACGTTACCGTTTCAGCCCTAATAGATACTGGCGCGCAGATATCTGTTATGAGCGCAGCTCTCCGCCGAAAATTGCGCAAAGTTCTTACTCCCGCTATTCAGTGCACGGTTCGGGTCGCGGATGGGGGCACGTCACCAGTGCTTGGTATGTGCACTTCTCGCGTGTGTATCGCCGGCCATCAGACCACTTTTTTGTTTGCCGTGCTTGAGCAGTGCCCACATGACGTAATTCTCGGCCTCGATTTTCTTTCGACGCATTCCGCCCTTATCGACTGCTCAACCGGTTTTATTCAGCTTGAACTCCCTTTTGATACTGACGTTGGTTTGGACAAGCCCAGTCGCTTGTGTTCTACAGAGTTCATCCACCTACCGCCGCAAGCAGCAACTTACATCCAGCTAACTTCTGACCCACCTGTGTCTGATGGCGACTACGTTGTTTCGCCGCTTATCGACGTTGTCCTTGCACATTCCGTCGTTCTTCCGCACACAGTGATCGCGGTACGCCGAAACCAGGCCTCTTTACCTGTTTTGAACTTTGGCCTATCCAACCATGTGCTCCCTGCAGGTATCACCCTGGGCATCCTGTCGTCTTTGAAGGAATGTGACGTCTCCGAACTCTCCGTCGACGCCCCTCATAACCTTTCGACCTCGTCCAAAGCGATTGCCCCTTCGCCTACTGACATTGACAAAATGTTAGCGGCAGATCTCTCGCCCACCCACGCCGAAGCTCTTCGTCACCTTTTGGAGTCCTACGCCGATCTATTCGACTTTAACGACCGCCCTTTAGGCCAAGCCTCCGTTGTCATGCACACAATTCATACCGGTGACTCCAAGCCTATTCACCGGCGCCCTTACCGCGTTTCGGCCGCTGAACGTGCTGTCATCCAAAAGGAAGTGGAAAAGATGCTCGCTAAAGATGTCATTGAACCGTCCTCAAGTCCTTGGGCTTCTCCTGTTGTCCTCGTGAAAAAGAAGGACAACACTTGGAGATTTTGTGTCGATTACAGACACCTCAACGCAATAACTAAGAAGGACGTTTACCCCCTGCCGCGAATAGACGACGCGCTCGACTGTCTTCATGGCGCAAAATATTTCTCGTCCATTGACCTTCGATCGGGGTATTGGCAGATTGCTGTTGACCCGCAGGACCGAGAAAAAACGGCCTTTATAACTCCAGACGGGCTCTACCAATTTAAAGTAATGCCGTTTGGTCTATGCAATGCGCCGGCAACCTTCGAGCGCATGATGGACTCGCTCCTACGCGGCTTCAAGTGGACGACCTGCTTGTGCTACTTAGATGACGTCATCATTTTTGCACCGACATTTGCGAGCCATCTCGACCGCCTTTCCACCATTCTCAGCCTATTCCGTAACGCTGGTCTCCAGCTCAACTCTTCCAAATGCCGTTTCGGACGCCGTGAAATAACTGTATTGGGACATCTTGTTAACTCCGCTGGTGTGCAGCCTGATCCCGATAAAGTCAGCGCCGTGAAAAACTTTCCTGTGCCTTGTTCGCTGAAAGATGTACGAAGTTTCATCGGGCTGTGCTCGTACTTCCGCCGCTTTATTCGGAATTTCGCCGAGATCGCTCGTCCCCTCACTGCGCTATTGAAAAAAGACGCCGTCTTCACCTGGGGCTTATCCCAGGCTTCGGCCTTCTCGGCGCTCATAGACGCCCTCACAACTTCTCCGGTATTAGCGCACTTTGACCCGACTGCAACCACTGAAGTGCGCACCGATGCCAGCGGCCATGGAATCGGCGCCGTCCTCGCCCAGCGTCAGTGCGGCCGAGAATGCGTTATTGCCTACGCCAGCCGCCTTCTCTCCGCACCAGAGCAGAACTACTCCATCACAGAACGAGAATGCCTTGCGCTTGTATGGGCCATTGCTAAATTTCGTCCCTACCTATATGGACGCACCTTTACTGTAGTGACTGACCATCATGCACTCTGCTGGCTCTCCTCGCTCAAAGATCCTACAGGCCGTCTCGCTCGTTGGGCTCTCCGTCTCCAAGAATACTCGTTCTCGGTCGTTTACAAGTCTGGTCATCGCCACCAGGACGCCGATTGCCTGTCGCGTTATCCCGTTGATCCGCCTGCAGACGCCGAGAAAGACATTGAGGCATGCATTTTGTCCATATCCGATTTCCGTAACATAGGCTACGAACAACTCCGAGACCCAGCTTTACGCTCCATCGTGAATAGCCTCGGTTCTGGAACTACAAGTCCTTCACTCCGCATGTTCTGCCTTCACGATGGCATCTTGTACCGCCACAATATGCACCCAGATGGCCCTGAACGCCTTCTCGTCGTACCCTCACACTTGCGGTCTGATGTTCTTCGCCAGCTTCACGATGAGCCAAGTGCCGGTCACCTTGGTATTACACGCACCTATGATCGCATACGGCGCCGCTTCTTCTGGCCCGGCCTCTACCGTTCCGTGCAGCGATATGTCGGCAGTTGTGACGCATGTCAACGTCGAAAGCGGCCAGCAATGTTGCCAGCCGGTCTTCTTCACCCCATTGACATTCCCGCCGAACCTTTCTACCGCGTAGGACTCGACCTTCTCGGCCCTTTTCCCACATCGACATCCGGGAATAAGTGGATTGCCGTCGCGACCGACTACGCGACGCGATACGTCATTACACGCGCTCTTCCCACCAGCTGCGCTACGGATGTCGCTGACTTTCTTCTTTACGACATCATTTTGCAGCACGGTGCTCCTCGACAGCTCCTTACCGATCAAGGCCGGTATTTTTTGTCCCGCGTCGTTCAGGAGCTCCTTCACTCCTGCTCCACAAAACACAAGGTCACAACAGCCTACCACCCTCAAACGAATGGTCTTACGGAGCGTCTGAACCGAACTCTCACCGACATGCTCTCGATGTATGTTTCCGCAGACCATCGCGACTGGGACGCAACTTTGCCCTACATTACCTTTGCCTATAATTCTTCAAGGCACGACACCATCGGTTATTCTCCGTTTTACTTGCTCTACGGCCGCGAGCCTTCACTGCCTCTTGACACGCTGCTTCCCGCCTCCAGTTACCCTGTTACGTACGTTCGTGACGCCTTAGCGCGAGCCACCGAAGCACGTGAAATCGCCCGTGAACGCCTCACCATGTCTCAAGCCTCTCAGAAAGACCTGTATGATCGCCGCCACAGAGACGTTTCTTATTCTCCCGGATCCCTCGTACTTTTATGGTCCCCGTCTCGCCGTGTTGGTCTCTCTGAAAAGCTGTTATCCCGCTACGATGGCCCCTATAAGGTCTTACGCAAGGTCACTCACCTCACGTATGAAATTGAACGAGTCGTCGACCCAGACCAATCTACGCGACCACCTTCTACAACTGTACACGTCGCGCGACTGAAGCCCTACATGCCTGCCACCTCTGCACTGCACTGACAGGCGCCGAGTCGGCGCTTTTACGCCGGGGGGGTAGTGTCGCAAGATGGTAGAGGGGCTTACTCTGCAGTGTTACGAGGAAGGTAGCAGAGGGGCTCACTCTGTGCGCAGGACTCAGGGACGAAGGCAACGAAGTGGTCGGACAAGTCTCGGGCCTGCCATTAGTGTTGGCCGGCAATTGCCTGTGTACATATTGTAAATACACTTATCTCCGTAACAATATGAAGTTATCGAAACGGCCACAAGAGCACCAAGACTGTGGCATGTAAACCATGCCGCTCATACACGCATGTCATGATTCTAACGTTATGACTTGTCATTTACGTTCGTCATGCAGTCGTGTTGTGCCATAGCAATTTTGGTATATATCCCTTTAAGGAAACGAGTGGCATGTAGATCATGCCGCCAATGACATGCATGTCACGATTTTCATATGACCTGACATTTATGATCGTCATGCAGTCATGTTGTGCCAAACCAATTTTCGTATAGGCTCCGTGCAGTCGAGTTTTCCATTCGCGACATCAGCGCCAGAATGCACTGCCTGGCGGAGAGAAGAAGCAAAATTGGGCATACTGTGACAGGGAAATACGCGAACGCGATGCGCGTCTTCAACTCTATAGCAGCATGCGACCGGCCGTTCCACCTTCTTTCGTTTTATTTCCTTTGAGACGCGCGCTACAAACCTGCGGCAAACTGTTCCAAAGGGCGACGCCGCGAGCGTTCGTGTGGTTGGCAGCACGCCCGGAAAGCAGCGAAGAAATGCACGCGTCGCTGTCGCCTCGGTTTCCATAGGAAGCCTACATGACTGCAGTCATGTAGGCTCCCTAGGTTTCCACCGTGCGCGACTGAGCCGTCCGACGAGAGCTACGTAGCGCCCTCTGGTCAGTAGACGGAGCCCATACATCCCATTAACGAAACGGCAGTATAGCGCCAGGACCATGGCATGTAAATCATGCCGGTCATGACACGCGTGTCATGATTCTAATGTTATGACCTGTCGTTTACGTTCGTCATGCTCTCGTGTTGTGCCATAACAATTTTGGTATACATCCCATTAACGAAACGCCTGGCATGTAAATCATGTCGCTCATGACAAGCATATCATGATTTTCATATTGTGACCTGTCAGTCATGTTCGTCATGCAATCATGTTGTGGCATACCATTTTCGCATGTAAATCATGTCGCCCATGACATGCATATCATGATTTTCATGTTCGCCATGCAGTCATGTTATGGCATACCAATTTTCGCATACATCCCATTAACGAAACGGCCAGGAGAGCACCAAGACCGTCGCATGTAAATCATATCACTCATGACACGCATATCATGATTGTCATGTTATGACCTACCATTTATGTTCGTCATGTAGCCGTGATGCGGCATACCAATTTTCGTAAACATCCGATTAGCGAAACGGCCAGGAGAGCACAAAATCATAGGTGGCTAGACAGATAGATACGCTCAAACTCGCCGAAGTTCGCTAAGAAAAGCTTCGCATTTAAAATAAGACCAGTTCCAGGCCTGCGAAGCCAGAGTAAACAGCCGAGCTGGGGGCAAAGGTGCCACTGTCGTGTAGCAATGGGCTGAGGGAAAGAATGTAGAGAATGGGTCGAGAGCTGGCGCGTGTGCGCTTTTTCCCTGCGCCGATCCTGAGACTTTGATTTGTTTCTCCCCGGCTCTTCCTTTCTTCATTATCACTCATGTAGCACGGTCACACTCACTATCGCTCTCATGTGGGGGTGCGCTCAGGGCAAGGTTGTGGGCGTGTGGGCGTTCGAGGGCAAACGTGGCATACGCATTTCCCTTCTGCAAAACCCGAGACCTTTTCTTTCTTGTTTTCATTTCTCCATTACATCCATTGTTTTTACTTTCTTGGTCTCTTTATGTTTTGTCTTTCGCACAATCGCCATATCGTGCAGCACAACCTCGACCTTAATTAAACAACACAGTTGGTAAAACTTGAAAAGAAAAATATCTAGCCGAGATGTCTGAATCTCATCGAGGGTACTGCGGCCTCCCAAAAGGCAAGAATATATCGGGACAATCATTCACGTTCTTGTGGTCGTGGCGGCACGGTTTTTATGATCTTCAAACAACACTATGGCAGTCAGTTTGCAGTTTGCTGCATAGACGCAGTAGATTACTCTAACCGTCTAACAGCCGCACTGAGCTTATCACGAAGCCTCGACTGCAGAAATAAAGCAAGAACTGGTTCCGTCGCAGCGCGGCGTCGCGGTGCCAAGTGGGCACGACCGAGCCATGGCATCTGGGGCGGTTACGCCTTCTCCGAGTTCGAACGCAGACGTCCTTTCTCATTCCCGAAAACGACTCGACGGTGGAGGAAGGCACGCGGAACACGAAATGTGCGACAGACAGACAGACAGACAGACAGACAATGAACTTTAATTAACGAAATGTGCGAGTAACAATTTTTTTTTCGTGAACATTGCGAGCAATCAGGGGCGCGAAAATTAATCTAGGGCATTAAATTATGCGAGTGACTACGGTAATGCACCCGAGTTGCGTGTGCTGGTGATGTCTAAAGCCTCCGGAGCTTTAGAAATATGTCGCGACCGTTGATAGCACGACGTACCAGTTCACGCTGGCGTCGAGTGCGGATGTCGTGTTTCTTGAGCAGCTGTAGTTTCCTGACTGTGGTTGATGGGTGTGTGCGGCCTATCTTTAATCCAGCCTCGTCCCTGCAACGATATCATCAGGGAGCGCTTGACGAATGTTCTGTAGCACTCGCTTAACCCCATCTTGCGTAAAGTGCTAGCTATAGCCGGCAAACAAAAGGCTTGGGTCTGGTTTCCTGCACATAGATGGAACTTGAAGCAGTGACCCAATAAGAGTGGCTCCTCCACGATGGTCTAGTGGCGGCGCCGCTCGGTTGCTGATCCCAAGGTCGCGGGATCGAGTCCCAGCCGCGGCGGCTGCACTTCGATGGAGGCGAAAAGTTGAGGCCGGTGTACTGTGCGTGCGATGTCAGTGCACGTTATATAGAACGCCCGGCGGTCGAAATTTGCGGAGCCTTCCACTACTGCGTCCCTCATAATTATAGCTGGTTCTGGGACGTTAAACCCCCACAAAGTAGCCAATAAGAGTGCATGTATGAGCACATACTTTGTGTAAGTGCAGATGTATGGTGACTGTACCTATCCTCCCGCGTGTGCGGCTTCTTGCATATACTGCATCTCACGCCCTCAGTGTACACACGTGTATACTGTCTACGCCACAATGTAGTTTGTACATAGTCCTCACGCGTTCGCGTGTTTCACGAGTTATGGCAACTCACGTACAGAGACTGCGTAATTATGTCCCTAGATGCACGTGTTAGTGAAATGGTTTGGGCGAAGCGTTTCTCTGATAATGCGCCATTAGAAACCCGATTTCTCGCCGAATTACGGTGCCATTATTTCCGGTGCTTCTATCTCATCTTTCAGCTAATACTGACTGTATCAACAGAACAAAGCCTGTATCGTGTGTGTGTGTGTGTGTGTTTTCTAATTTTTTTGTATGTTCTACTCCCCTCTGTAATGCCTCGGGTCCTGTAAGTGAAACTAATAAATAAGTAAATAAATAAATAAATCAGCCTATTTTTATGCTGCACAGGAAGCTCCGTGCAGCATAAAAGAAAAGAAAATCGACGGCTGTATGGCATTGGAATCGACATGGCTCTCTGTGCACGGATTTTCCTGTGCACATGCGCCAGCTATACCCGCGTCGTGACAAGAAATTAGATTTTGTTGGCATTAGTTAACGCCAGTGATTATAATTCGTTAAAAAGCCGAGTGCGAGCAATACGGCACTACACGACTGTCATTTATAAATATAACTTTGTAAAACATAACCTCCGCAAGAATAGCGCCCATTACACAACGATAAAGAAAGATGGCAGGCCGGCACACACTTGTCCGTGATCAACCAACTAGCTCGAAACGTGTTAACCCTCAAAAATCAGGAATCGAAATCGGAATCGTTCTACTACAAACCCTATTTCTGCCCGAATATCAACTTGAAGAGTAGCGACCTATTTTTACCCACCGAATTCGCGAAAGTGTAAAACCTGAAAAGAGACAACCCCATTTCGCTAGTGGTCCGGTCTTCCTACATCTTACTCGTCGTGGCAGCTTAGCGGTTAGGTGTTGGCTTTCTAAGCTCGAGGTCACCGGGATCGGATCTCGACCACATTTCGATCAAGGCGATAGGTAGAAAACATCCATGTGCTTCGATTTAGGTGCGCAGTGATGATCCCCAGGTCGTGGAAATCCCTCCGGAGACCTCCGCTACAGGGCACGCCTTATGATAAAGTCATTATTCGCGTAAAACCCCGTGTTCGTATTGTGTTACCTTTACTGTACTTCAGCTTTCGTATAGCTGAGCCACGATGGTCTAGTAACTATGGCATTCGGCTGCATAACCGAAGGTCGCGGGATCGAATACCAGCCGCGGCGGCTGCGTTTCGGTGGAGGCGAAATGTCGAGGACCGTGTGCTGTTCAAGTTCAAGTTTATTTGTTACAGCATGCACACAAAACTAGGGGGACATAATACTTAGAGCATCAGGATGTCCCAAAGTGAGAAACTGTCCGGGAGACCTCCTGTCATTAGTTGCGTACATGAAAGTTAAGTAACAGCAGCAAAAGCTAAAGAGTGCGAAAAAAAATTTAAAAATTGCATTTATTACATAGAAATGTGTAGTAAAATAAAAAAAATTATATATCTACAATAGCAGCATTACACAATATTAAAACAAAAGTACACCTAAGAAGTCGGTGCACATGAAGGGGCACTGACACCGAAATTTTACTCCTTAGGTGCTCTGCGCGATGGATTTTCGTTGAGCAGCACGGTCTGCAAAACCTCAACAGATAATGTAGCTCGGAACGTAATTTAAATTAGTATGGAAGTTTGCGTGCATTCGAGCACTATACCCCGCATCCCGTGACATCGACAATAACAAAGGTGGCCCGAGGGGACCTCCAACTTCTGCGAACTCACGACGGCTGCCGAGCTCTGAGCAGTGCAACAAGCAATGATGACGTCATAGCCACCATTGCCCTTTTCCTGCGCTTGCGTTAGCATAGACTCCTGGTCATACCTGGCCAGGTGTCTGCTAACGTCATTTAGGAGGTTGTGTGTTTACATATTTTGTTGCCAGATTAATATCAGTACTATCGCCAAGGATAGCCAGCGACTCGCTAGCTGGTAAGATTAACGTTTCAAACTGCCGGTGATTACGGAGCCACGCCCCTCCTGCTCCAATGTACAGGTGCTGTGAGGAGCTTGTTCTCTAGAGTCAGTATAATAACTCTATGCTTTATTAAGCAGAAATGAATGAATTAATGAATGTGACCGTCATCCAGAGAGACAAACGGCTCTTGGACGTTGTTGGGGATAGTTGGGAAAGGGGTTAGAGGAAGTAAAACGCTTGCCCGCCGCCATAGAAGTTTGAACTCACTTGGCAGCGAAGTTTGAAATTGATATTGATTTTTATTCAAGTGTTCAAATGCACTCAGGAAAGAGATGACTAAAGGCATTAACGCCTGACGGGGTCCTCCCATCTGAAAACAACAGTTTGCACACAAGCATTGGCAAAATAAACGGTGTAAATGGGAGAGAGAGAGAGAAGTAACTTTATTAGAATGAAAGGGGGAAGGGTGAACTTTGAGCTTCTATGGTTGGGGCCCTACGTCCAGGGCTCCACTGGCTTTGGCTGCCCTCCGGACTTGATCCAGGAGCGCCATTTGCACCCCCAGGTCCGAGCTGGCGAGTTGTGCCTTCCACTGCTCCGCACTAGGCATTAAAGTGCTGCCGAGATAACAAGCTAAGTCGCTTGGTTTGTTCGCGCATCCCCACGAGATGTGGTAGAGAGTCGGCCTACAGCCGCACCACGGACACACGGCCGGGTATGGAGTCGGATATTTGCGCGTAGTTTGAATAGATGGGGGTAAACGTCTGTCTGATTTTTGCGAAGATCGGCGGCATCTTCACTAAGGGACTTATGAGGCGCCCCGTATTTTTGTCGCGTGAAGCGCTGGTAGACAAGAATCTCCCTAGATAGAAGTGGTATGGCTAACGAATTAGAGGGACCCTCCGCTCTGTTACAAAACGCGCGAGCTAGAGCGTCCGCCCTTTCGTTGCCCTCAAGCCCTGCGTGGCCCGGGCAACAGATCAGCCGATGGTGGCGAGTGGGTGTGGGTCTTAGCAGCCTACTCGCCGTGGCGGGAAGCCGGCCGGTTAAAGAGAGCCGGCATGCCTCTTGAGAGTCGGATAGAATTACTGATGGCTCTCCTCTACGCTCATGAAACCTCAATGCTAAGGCGATGGCAGTTGCCTCTGCCTTTGTGACCGAGGTCGTACGTAGGGAGGCGCTCGTCAGCAGCCTCATGTTGTTGTCAACGACCGTAATTACGTGCTTGTGCCAGTCGTAACTGGCCGCATCGACGTATGTTACGTTGGGCGCTGAGTCGAGCTGTTTTCGGAGCCACTTGACTCTCGCAGCACGTCGTTCAGCGTGACAGTCGCGATTCACATTTTTTGGCACTGGCGAGATCGTGATCTGCCTGCGGACCACCGTAGGTACGTTGACCAGCTCCTCATCAAGGTGCTGTGGATACGGAGATTCCTACCCTACTGAGTATTGTCCTGCCTGCTGCAGTTTGACTTAGGCGATTCCTCTGAGAGATGAGGACCGCCGCACTGAGCTCAGCATAGTGTATACCAAGTGCTAACAGTCGCTCTGTCGGTGTACTGATGGGCAGACAGAGTGCTGCCTTAAATGCGCTTCTAATGAGGGAGTCCACCTGGCTCTCCTCACTTTTGTCGAGTGAGTGGTACGGAAGGCCATACGCCACTCTGCTCATAATCAAGGCCTGAACAAGACGGAGGGTATCCTTCTCCTTCATCCCTTTCTTGTGATAAGTGATTCGCCGAATCATTCTAGCAATCTGCTTAACTGATGTTTTTAAGGTTGTTATGGTGTGACTGGCTTTGCAATTTCCTTGCACCCAGAAAACTAATATACGGGCCTGGGTCACCTCTGCAATGGCATGACCGTCAATCTCTATGTTGCCGTTGCTCTTGTAGTACTTACTGCGCACTCGTATAAGTTCAGATTTTTGTGGCGCGCAGCTGAGACCGCTATTTCTTGCGAAATCCGCTACGGCTGTCGCGGCAGCCTGTAGGGTTTGCCCTTTTTGCGCCAACGACCCCTTCGTGGCCCGAAAGGGCAATATCATCCGCATACAATGTGTAGCCAAGATGCGGGATGTCGTCGAGTGCACGCGCAAGTCTGCGCATAGCAATGTTGAAGAGCAAAGGGGAGATGACCGCCCCTTGAGGTGTTCCCTTGTTAGGCATCGAGAACTGTTCCCACCTTGTCTCACCAATTCCGATGGTGGCCGTCCGCCCGGAGAGGAAGGATTTAGTATAGTTGAATATTCGCTCTCCGCAGCCGATTGCGTTGAGCTCCGAGAGAACGGCCTCGTGTAAAACGTTATCAAATGCCCCTTTGAGATCGAGGGCTAAGATCAAATGTTCGCCGCCACGGGGCACCGTACTCAAAACCTCTTCCCTTAAAAGGAGGAAGGCGTCCTGGGTCGATAGCCCGTTACGAAAACCGATCATGGTTGCTGGGAAAAGATTTTCGTCCTCTATGAAATTTTGAAGCCGTGCTTGTATCACTCGCTCATAGAGCTTTCCCATACAAGACGTGAGCGAAATGGGCCGCAAGGCTCCGAGAGAGGGTTTTTACCTGGCTTGGGTATAGGTATTATCGTGGCGTCCTTCCATTCCAGGGGGAACGCGACCTTGGGACCAGCCCTGGTCGTTAAGGAAGTGCGTAATCTGTTCGAGGACTTTGCTGCTGAGATTTCGGATCATGGCGTTGGTAATTCAATCGGACCCCGGGGCAGAGTTCCTGTTGGCGGCCTGTGCTGCAGCGAAAACCGCTTCTTTAGTGATTGGGGCGTCCAAGTCAGCACGCTCGGTGCCCGTGTACTCTATGTCGCAAGGCGGGACATCACCTACATACCGTTCCTTCAGCGCTTGGATCAGCTCCTCGTCGGTGCCGGGGTAGTCGTGCACTATTCTTTGGAGAGTGCGGCTCGTTGCGGACTTTGATTTCTCCGGCTCCAACATTGCCCTGAGTATCGCCCACGTCCGACTGGTCCCCGGAGTGCTGCGGAGGGATCCACAGAACTGCACCCAGCCGTCGGTGGCGAGTTTCGCTGCGTATTTGTTCGCTTCTTTCGAAAGCGCAGCGATTCGTCTGTAAAGGCAGCGGTTTAGGCGTTGCCTCTTCCATCTCTTGAGCAGCGTCCTTCTACTATCCCAAAGATTCAGCAGGTGTTGATCTACCGCAGGGGCTTCCGCCGTGCGCGTTATTTTCTTGGAGGTTGCCTTATGCGTTTCGCGGATGAACGCGGCCCACCCATTGACATCACTAGGTACGTTCTCCGGCACAGGGTGCTTTCGAAAGGACACCCAATCGGTCATTACAACGTCACCAGCGACTCGTCGGAGTTTCGGCGATGATATGGAGGTACTGATGATGTAGTGGTCGCTGCCTAGATTTTCATCGAGGTTTGACCACGTCGCGTTTTTAGTGTTTAAGGTAAAAGTCAAATCAGGGTACGTATCCATGCTCACGCTGTTACCGAGCCTGGTGGGTGCTGTCGGCAGAGTAATCAGGTTAAAACCCAATTTGGACGTGACGTGCTCTAGTAACACGCCCGTAGATGAATCGCGGTTGTAGCCCCAAGAGGTGCTAGAGCGTTGAAGTCGCCCACCACCACGAGCTGATCTTTGGTACGAACGACACGTGCGGCCTCCTTTAGGATTTCGGTAAAGTCGTCATGTCTCTTTTTGGGAGGACTGTATATATTTAAGATTAGAGTGCGCACTTTCCCTCGTTTGTGGGGGAGCACTGTAACTAGTTGGTGATTAATTTCGGTCCTATCGCAATGAGTTAACGTGGCTCTAATGGATTTGGTCACCAGCGCTGCGACGCGAGGGTATTTCGGGACGTATAGCGTGTAATATCCCTGCAATGTGACGGGTCGGTTCCCGACTTCTTGCAGGCATAGCACATCGGGTGGGATTAAAGCCGAATGAATGTAATTCTGGAGTGCCGCCGCCCGTTTGTGGAATGTCCGACAATTCCACTGCCAGATTTCGAGGTGGTCGGGGTTTTTCATCGAGTTATTTCGCGCCATGTTCGCTACTACTATTATTGGACGCGTCCGCACCCTCGGTGACGCGGCGGTCCTTCGGTAACGGGCTGCTCGCGGGGGTAACGCTGACACGTTTGTTCATGGCCCTTTGCATACATGCAAGTGACTCGTTTACATATTGACGCTGCTGCTGAATTTCTATTGCCAAATGTTTCTTTGACTCTGAAAGTATTTCGTGCATTTGCTGCTGTAACTCCTCCGAGTTCGGAAGCTACACGCTGCTGGCGTGACTGCAGCTCTCGCATTACATCCTGCAAGCCTTGTAACTGTGGCCCCATTTGTAATTGGCTAACACGGGCCCCCTCGCGAAACGGCTCTGAGAGATTGTTTGTAGCCGTTTGTGCCACCGACGGGTTGGTCACCACTGCCTTAGCAATAGTGCGCGTTGCCCTGTCGTGCGTTTTTAAGGCGTTAATCCTGGCTTCGAGCTTGGTTTCTAAAGACGAAATGATTCAATTTCTTATGCTCGGCAATTATCTTTTGGTACTCAGGATTCTCTGTTAAGGGAGCAGATGGAGACACAATCGTCGACCAGCTCACCTGATTACTTGGCTGGCAGGTGGTTTCTTGCGTCTTGTTCTTGAGTGGCACTAACTGCTGTGCCGGTTCCTTCAGCTGCTGCAGCTGCTGTTGCTTCTGCTGTTTGTGGTGTTTCCCAGCTGCAGATGGTGCTCGGTCTCTTGAAGACGCTTGCGACCTGGATCTTGATCGCGAGCGCAGTTCTGCTGAAGAGTCTCTGTCAGAGCTGTACCAGCTCGGATGGTGTGTCTTGTCTGGCCGAACCGCGCGTGACTTCCTAGACGGCACGTTTTTGAGCTTTTTCTTACAGTTTGTCACCTGTTATGCGGTCCTCCCCGCAGATAGCACATTTAGGAGTGCACTCATGTCTTTGTGTAGGTTCACGTGCGCCGCAAGTGGGGCACACATTGGCGTCAGGTGTTGGGCACACGTGGGTGCCATGGCCTTTAGAATGGCATACCTTGCATGCCTGTTTTGTAGGCTCGTGGGGATAGCAGACGGCTTCCGCTCCCATGAAAAAGACACATCTGGTTAGTGTTTTTCCCGTGAAGGTGATGATGGCTGTCTTCGTAGATCCGAGCATGCGCGCCCGCTCAATTGTCACTCCCTGGGTGCGCACACGGAGATTGGCCATAAGATCCGCTTGGGAAGTCCCAGGCGGAATACCATGCACAACACCTCGTAGGAGGTCCTCTGGATCCGCTACATAAGAGTTGAACAAGTGCACTCGGCCCCTGATAGTTAAATGGTTGAGCTCTCTTAAATCTTTGGCCACATGCTCGTGAGGAGTCGATACGACGACGATGTTGGAGCCCGGGTGGACGCGCAGCATGAAGCTACTGCCGTCGAAATGTCGGTGGCAAGCGTCTATGACGGCGGCAGATATTTCATACCCAAGCAGGTCTTTTACGACGAGGCCTTTGTGCGGTCTAAGGACGACTTTTATATCTTCCCTTGGCAAGGGCGGGAGAGGACGGCGCCTTCTCGGACGACGTCCATGCTTCACCTGGCTTCCCTGCTTCGGTTGACTGCTTGATGTTTTGTTACAATCCGCGGCTTGAGACGCGGTTCTCTGCTCTTTCACCTGGCTCTTCTTCTGCCGGCGTGACAGAACTCTCTGCCAGCCGTCCTCGGTCCATGGGCGACCGTCTCGGCGTTCCGCCACAGTCACACTCTCGGTTTCTATGGGGGACGAATCCTGGTGCGACGACACCTGAACGTCCATTTCGTTGGCCTCTGCCCCCGACTCCTGATCGTTTGGTACCAGCCCTTGCCCCTGAAGAGGCATCGATGTTTCCTGAAGAGCGTCCATGTCGATGGAGACGCTACCACGCCAATGGGCCCAGCAGCCGCCTATGCGGCGGCCCGTTAGGCCTGGCACAAATGTCGACGCCTCGACGTTTGGGCTCGCAGAAAACCGAAAAACGGCCACTCACCGCTGAAAGTGGGTGTTGCTTGTTCCCGGGGCTTTTACGGATCCAATCCAGTCCAAACTGTGTGTCAGAAAGGGGATTTTTAACACAAAATACCGAAAGGTTGCCGGAGCGCATGGATGTCAGCGCAACCGGCGTTTCAAGAAAGCCAAGAAAACCGGCGTAAATGAAGTACCTTGGAACCACACAGAAAAATAACGTAACAGTCAAAGTGCGCGTCCAATAATAAACTTTACAAAGGTAACGTAACAGTTTGTATTAATGCATAAAAAGCACAATCATAGAATAACGTAACAGTTTGTATTAATGCATAAAAACCACAATCATAGAATAACGTAACAGTTTGTATTAATGCATAAAAACCACAATCATAGAATAACGCAACAGTTTGTATTAATGCATAAAAACCACAATCATAGAATCATTGCCCTGAACGAAAAACTATATGTTATATGCACAAATAAAAAGTAATATAGATGGCAATTTACACAATGCAGAATTATTTGCTATTAATACTGACATATGTGCAATAAAAACTACGCGAGAAGTAGTTGAGAAGAAGTTTCAAGTTGATTTTTCTAGTATTACGTCCCAAAGCCACATATGATTATAAGAAACGCCGCAGTGGATGGCTCCGGTAATTTCCACCACCTGGGGCACCTTAATGTGCAAGCGAAGTTTCATAAGCACAAAAGGACTCTGAAGCGTAATTAACTGCGCCGCAGCCACTTTAGGAGGGTGGTGGTGATGATGATGATGATGATGATCCTTCAATTTTGCATCTACCCACTTGGGGGGATTAGCTAAGACTCAGGCGGATTTGAGTTTAATTTACTAAGTTATGCTACCTGAAAGGTTTAGTCGTCCTTTGATGTTGAATTTTAATATTACAAATGTAGTCAATCAATCAATATTATAGAGGAGGAGGAAGGGGAAAACAGAAAGGCAGGGAGGTTAACCAGAAGGGCGTCCGGTTGGCTACCCTACACTGGGGGAGTGGGAAGGGGGAATAGAAAGATGGGAGAGAGAGAAGGAAGGGGAATAATGAAAAAGACGTTGTTGGACAAGTCCAGCTGTCAAAGGCGCTCACGCAAACCAGTCGTCTTGAGAAAGCGTAAAAGTGCTTTTAGTGCCTTGTGGGCCGACGGGCGATGAGGGCGGTGTTCGAGTAGCATCTGTAAGGATAGTGGCCGATCGTCAAGGTGGTGTCAATATATCAATATTATAGAGAATAATGGAATAAGTAATTAGGATCTAATAACTGAACAAGCAAATCGATTTGAATCCGTAATGAACTTCTGCAGAGCAAGGCATATATTCCTGTTCGTGTGTCCCAGCACGGAAGACCCGAATGAAAGAACAGTGCTTGATAATGGAATGCCTAGATTTCGCAATGCCATCTCTGTACTACTTTTCCTAGGGTAGGTAAAGCACCTGCATTCCAGCAAAAAGTGTTCAGTTGTCTCTGGCTCGTTGCAAAAAGCGCATAAAGGAGAGACCGCCGGACCAGCTCGGTGTATGTAGAAATTCAACGTCGGGATTCTACATCGCAACCTCGTCAATATTGTTTCGACTTTCCTTGTTTGGCAAAATGACCTGCTCCAAGGGTATTGTAAGTGCTGTAAATCAGGTGAGGATGCAAGGCATGGTGTCGACATCAATAAGGCGTACTTTCGGAACCTGGCAGCGGTAACAAACGCCGTATTTGGAATGAGAGAAAGAACAGGACCTGCAATGGAAGTCTTAGCCAAAGTGTCTGCCAATTCGTTTATGACCAATCCTCTGTGACCAGGCACCCAATCTAACCGTAGTTTTCGCAAATGATTAGGAACCAAAGTGCGGAAAGTGCTCAGAATGTGCGATTCACCTGGAGTAGTTAATGAAGTACACAATGAGGGTAGCGCTCCATAAATTTTTGTCCACGTCTTTTACACATCTCACCGTTTTTATACCGATTAAGGGAAGCAAGAAAAGCATACGCTCAGAGCCCACCCAGGGCTTCAAACACGACGCCATTTTGAAAAGGTCGCATCACGACAATTTCGCTTGCCTCTTCGATTGGCTGGCGGCTGGCTCATGTGGTCCATCTGCCCTCGCCTGCGAACTGCTGTTTTTTTTTAACACGAAAGTGTTTTATGCCTGGGTCCACCAAGAAATCTGCGACGTACTTCCGTAACTGAACTGGTTGTCTGCAAAATAAACACGCATTAGAGCTTGAAAAAGTACCACCCAATAGGATCAGAACTCACAACCAGCCAGGGTGCGGAGGTAGGAGCTGGAAGTTCTACCGACCACGCCACCGACAAACTTCGAATACTTAGGAGAAGACGGGCCTTATATATTCACTAGATCGCTTTACAATTTGCGTCTGATTGATGTCCAGTTAAAGCAACCGTATTTAGCAAGCAAAATTTCACTGCCCTCTTGGTTCTCAGCGGTGGTACCGGCACCCACCTGGGAACCATGGAGCGAGGTCCTAAACTGTCACGTTAATATGCGAGCCAGCAGTTCGCTTTTCAGCAGTTTCGACGCCTATATTGCCGCACAAGCTTCGGCGTCCTGCCGACACGTTGCTTCAGCCACAGGTCGCTACACAATTTGTCTTTTGTGACGTATATGATAGCCAGCTGTGTCGTGATGGGATTTACTGCAGCAACGCAAAGACGGCCATCGATAAGCATATGATACGCCTTTCACAGAGCGAAGTGTGCCTGCACAAAACGATACGCTGACAAACAGTTCGGTTCCGCTTGCAAGGTTTCACCGTTTGCGGACGCTTCTGGTTTATGGAAGATTTGCACAGGGCGCTGGCGGGTGTAATGCAGTGTCTCCGGAGAAATGCGAGTCGTTCGAGAGCTTCCGCTTGTGTGTAGCTGTCGAGGATCCCTGTACAGTGTCGAGGTGCCGATGATGTGTACATGCAAAAAGTTCACATGTCCAGAGTACCCAACCTATCTCCTGCCCCTCCATTCGCCACATAACCCCTTATGTGCGAAGACAGGTGTCACTTTCGTGTTATACCGATTCCTATGACAGAAGGACCAACCACATTTTCTTTTTCTTTTTTAAAGGTTGTACCCCACTATACGACGTCTCATTCTACATTTACTTTCCCCATGTATGCCCAATGCTGTGCAGCTCCGGATGGACCGCCAAGAGACCTGCGTCGCTCAGGTTCGTCGACAACGTCCGAACAGTTCTCCTGGTCCGAGGTGGAGTGTCACTTGGCCAACGGAGAGATCCGCAGCTACTACGTGCGTCTGCACAGTGACGACGCCTGGGAGACGGAAACGCACGAAGGGAACGCCACATCCACCGTGTACAATTTTTCCCAGTTGGCCCCCTTTACGCGATACACGGCCAAGGTCTTCGCCCAGAACGGCGCCGGACGTTCACGGTACTTCGCGTCCCTGAATTTCACCACCGATCCCATACGTAAGTCACTTTTGCCGTACTTTCTTTTACTTGACTTAAATCGCTTGTCTTCGATGCGGTGCCATGTGCCTCAATCGCTGCCGAACAGTACTGGCCATTGGAAACTCATTGCAAAAAGGATGTTCGAGTTATGTACATAGTTGATCAAATTTTACTTTATTCAGTCATCGGTAGACGAAACGCTGGGCTTTTCCTATCATATGAGTCACCATCAAGAGTCAGATGAATAAAACTAGGACAAACGCAGAGTGACCTGAAGGTGCAGATTTCCTTCCGACGCAAGAGAAAGAAAGCGAGAAAACGACGAAATTTCAAAGTTGGAGTGGCACCATCTGTCCCGCTCTCTAATGTTCCTCTACAATTTGTAAGGTAGCGCCACATGGAACATTCCTGTAGCAGATGACGCCCAGGTTAAAAGCGCAGCATTCAGCAGGGTGGAAAAATATCTGCACATGCTAGGAAATAAAAGCTCCTGAGGCCTGGCTGTAATGAAGACCCAAAGAACAGCCCGAAATGCTAAAACTCCGCCGTTAATTTCATATGAACACTGAAAGAAAAGCACACAAGAAAGAGAAAAGAATGTTTCATTGCCTCCATTCGGAATGTTTACATCTCGTTCATTCGCGCTCGTTACATTGCATCTTATCACCTAAATTAGTTGCACATAGTTAATAAAAACACAGGCATGTTGATTTGCTTTCTTTTCATAGAACAATCTTTGCCCTTGATGGTAAACAGCGAGCCGGAGCTGAAGACAACGAGAGGCGGGCTTTCTGCGCTAGCAGAGTCCTTCAATGCTTTTCTGGTCACGAAACTGCGGCCTCAGCTTCATATGGAGCCAGCACTCGCCGCTAGGGGCGCAGCTGTGCACGTGAGGGCATGCTGCCGCCCGCTACCGCTGCGGTAGTGTGTTGGTCTGGCTCGATTTCCAAGCTTTCTAAACTCCCGCAACAATCGTTTCACTTTCCCTCATTTACTTCGAACATTCAGCGTGCGTCGGTAACTGCGTGAACGTGCCGTGTGCCTTGAAATGAGCACGCGGGAGAAAAAAAGAACAGCTCTGGGCATGCAGCTCGCGGCGATCGCAGTCGAAAATGACACAAAAATTAGGGGTTTGCCGCACCAGAACCATGATATGATATTGAGACACGTCGTAGTGGGGGACTCTTGATTAATTTTTCATACCTGGGGTCCTTTTTATACGCATGTAAATCAAAGTACACGCCTGTTATGCTCTCTTGCGTTCCGCCTCGTCGAAATGTAGCCGCCGTGGCCCGGAGAGCGCCGCTCGTCCGTCTCAGCACTGCAACTGGTCCAGCTTTTCAAGATTTGCCTGAAATTGAACACTGTACATTCGAAATAATGCGCCTGCTGTGCCACTTGTAAAGAGGCGAACATGCGAGTTGATACACGTCCATTCGCCCGCAAGTGGGCGAAACCTCTCGACTGCGCCAAGTTGCGCATAAGGCCAGATGGTTCGCACAGCACGGCTGCTTAATTTCCATTAAACTGTGAACAGTATCAGACTCCTGGTGGTATTTTATTCGACTGAAAACCCAAACAATTAAACCATTACTGAAAGAACTGCTTCCGTAGAATGCCTTCATTTCATGACGAAAAAAAAAAAAGGATACAGCTGTTTCGCGCGCTTCAGATTTCGCGACAGATCGATTACATTCCAGTACGAGCCTTGGGTACAATATATGTAATACGAACCTCATAGTAGTCTTCGGTGCGGCGGTTTGCCCCGCCACGGTGGTGTAGTGGTTATGGCACTTGGCTGCAGATCCGAAGGTCGCGGGATTTAATCCCGGCCGCGGCGGCTGCATTTTGACTGAAGCGAAATGTTGAAGCCCGTGTGCTTGGAGTTAGGTGCACGTTAAAGGACTCCAGGTGGTCAAAATTACCCCGGAGCCCTCCACTACGGGGTGTCTCTCATAATCACAGCTGGTTTTGGGACGTGAAACCCCGCAAATCAATCGGTGCGGCGTTTAGTTTGAACGTGAAGAGTAAGGTCCAACACATTTGACAGTGTATTGTAATTAGGCTATTGTTTTATAAGCAGTCTCATATAGAAGAGACAGTAAACCAGTAAGTTACGCCGCTCGTGCTTTCGACAAAAACGCGACAACAGAAGTTATTTTGGTTCTCTTAATGCGCCACTATTTACGAGGGGCTAATATATTCCAGTCATCGATGCTGATATTGTCATCAATGTCAGAAAGAAGTGCCAATGTCCGAAGTGTCGAAATGGTTTGCACACACACGTGTATATTTCGACTGAAAGTTGAAGTCGCCACTCTCCTGCCTCGGTATGGCCCGCTTCCATTCCTCGCGCTGCTCCTTGTCCGATGGTAAAGAAAACAACGACACCTTTTCGGTCGTTCCTTTGTAGCCGGAACGGCATCCCGGCACGCAACACGTGTTGGGCATCGTTGTCTTCCAACATTTTAGCTAACTCGAACACATACACACACCTTATCCACCAGCTTGTCTCGCACCGCGCAAGCGTTTCAGTACGCGAGCAACCCGAACGATGCCCTCTGTGGCGCAGTGGCGCCGCGTCGCGGCAACCTTGAGCAGCGTATGAAGCTCTCCCATAGAGTGACGGCGGAGTTTCGTGACCAGAAAACATTGAAGGACTCTGGCGCTAGCCTTAGTCGCTGTTCTTGTCGTACCTTGGTGACTGCGTGCGCATAATCCGTTTGCTCTGCGGCTTTTTGATCGTAAGTGGTCTGTGTACATATCGCGTTTATTTCGGTCGAAAAATGCATGCAAAGAGATGTGGCTGATCCCTCTGTCAACGGAGTCGGTATAACACGAAAGTGAAATGTGTCTTTGCATAAGCAGTTGAATGTTTATTGTTACATCGAGGTGAACTTGCCCATTTATATCGATGTTCCGCTGGTACGGCACTGTTTGACATGGATGAACCCGCGTTCACGCATCGCCTCCATAACTTCCAGGACCAATTCCTTGTGGTAACTGAAGTAGTTTACACCATAACTGGACACAGTCCATCGTAAATACCACGTGACACTGGTATCGATAATATTTACTTGCGCCACATTGACCCGTCAACATCGTTACCGCGCGTGGGCTCCTAACGCAGCAGTGTTCTTGTTGCCGTCACGCTCGAAGAGTGGTCGGCGGAGAACGCTAGCCGCGGCGAAAGGTGAGCGTTGCTCTACCCAACGTTACTACATCAGCTTCGGTTTGCAAGCTCCGCTCCGTTCAATTTTTCACGAAGGGCCGGGCATGCGATTACACAGTTGTTGCGTGTGTAAAAAGAGTAAATAAAGTGCCAAATAATAGTAACATCAATGATGATGATTATTTTTAATATTTTTCGGCGTGTAGCGCCACATTCTTCTAGGACGTAGGAGCAGTTACGGAGTGGGAGAGGAGTTAGGTCGGCCTCAGGTGGAGGTTACAACCCCCGAACCCCCCCCCCCCCCCCCGTCGGTGCGCCACTGGTTCTACCACTGCGCTGTCGGCGCACATGCGTACATACGGTCCAAACTTACGAACGCGACTATGTTCTTTCTTATCACGCTTCTCTCCGGCGCCGGCGCGGCTCCGCACGCATGCATCGAGACGGACTTTGGAGAGCGCCTAGGACGGTGCCGACATCAAAGAGAGACGAAGTAAAGCAGCAGTGATTCACTTTGCCCCTCCTGGATGGCGGCACCGTTCCAGGCAATCCATTGTGTTCTCCTTGATGTGGATCGTGGCCTATCACGGAGATAGATGATCGGCGTCGATGAGGTCGGAGGCAGGTTGGAGGTGATGAAACTTGAAGATATATTGCAACAATTGCATTCGTGGTTGTTAGGTGATATTGAATCCCCGCACACTCGACATTTCGGTGTGTCAGGAGGCTATGGGCACACATCCTCGCGGTGTCCTGTTTCGTTGCACTTTCTACAGTGGGGAATAGTCCGTTTGTAGAGGTAACAGCGAAGAGCTCTCTCTCTCTTGAAGATATATTGTAGCGAGATATCTGCAGAGTCATATGTACATGTTATCGAAGCACACTGGCGACAACACAAACATTAACAGCGTCTTACTCTTCTACATAACTTTCTTAAGTTAGAGCATAGAGCACTGCTACTACATACGACGTACCGCATGTCACTGTTCGACCACCGAGTGGTTACGGCCCAGACAAAAGTTGCATCGTACGGAGTCTTGCTGATTTATCAGCTTAGTGATTACAGCCTAAACTGAAGGATCCTGGGTCCCTTTAATACATTGCAGTAAACAAAAAAAGGGGGAGGGGACCACTGCTGGTCCTCAATCCGTTTACCAGTATTCCACTCCTTACTGGGCTGCACCTAATCTCGATAGCAGTGTTTCTACACTCTCCACAGGCGTCTTTTCACTTTCTCAATATGGCTCTCTCTGTCCCGCACTCATCACGGTTCCGCGATGCGTGAATGCTTTCAAAGTTGTTTACATGTTTCTGTGCCGTGTATCCACAGGCCCCCTCTCACCGACCACGCGAAGTGATAGCATGATGCATACCGTTCCTAGTATCAATCGGTGTTGCCGTAGACTCCACATTCGACGAATTGGAAGCCGTGCCGGTCGTTAGACTAATTGTGGACAGGTCTCAACTGACCCTCTGTACGGTTACGGGAAGCAAGAAGGGATTATCAGTCACTGCTCTCTTCGCATTAGGACCTCGCGTCGCCGCGCCACGACTGTCCACACAAGCTTTCTTCTAAAAGGCCAGAAGGCTGATAAAGGGTAGCAGAGGGCTGGCGTCCCGCCGGGCCCGAGAGGGAGTTCCCGAGGAAGCTACTTGCTTCGAAACGAGCCTGCCTTCATAAAGCATTAGCAAGGTCATGTTAACAAAGACACGAAGAGCTGGCATCTCTTCGCTCCGGAGACGAGCCGAAAGAGTCCAGTGCAGCGTTGTCTGCTCTGCCCTATTGACATATGAGCGGAGGAGCATAACATGCTAGATGCGCGCGTGCTGAGCAGAACGAGAGCATCGTCGAACAACTATAAGGCACGTTCGTACAGCTCCGAGCATGTGCAGTAAGTTGACTGTTTAGTGCTTTGTTGTATTGTGGGCTCATTGTCGCTGGCTGGCTGTTTCATACACATTATAATAAATATCATGTAAGAGAGAGAGAAAATCCACGCATATCCACGGAGTGAATGATGATGAGTGGGCGAAGCTCCGGATGTTCATCGGTAAAAACCGTGAATCTTCCATGAATCTTGCCCAGTACATCATCAAAGACGTGACAAACACTGTGTGTCGCCATCTAGCGCTCTCCTATCACAGTAGAGCACTCAGCGAGCGCCTCCGCGCCATCTATTGATCAATTCACGTACTAGCTAAGCAGCACCGCAGCGCTCGGACGGACGGACGGACGGACGGACGGACGGACAGACAGACAGACAGACAGACAGACAGACAGACAGACAGACAGACAGACAGACAGACAGACAGACAACAGACAGACGACGGACGGACGGACGGACGGACGGGCGAGCTACTATGAGCTCGATACCCCGCGAATGAACAGAGGTGTTCCTGAGTGTTTTTCTTTGTTCTTCATACACGTTTATTTTACCGTATCATATCCGTTGTGGTAGTGACGCATGGGGTCGTGGTGGCTCCCAGTATAAAACACTTTCGCGTTAAAAAGAACGCTGACAGCCACCTGGAGCGAAAAACTTCCGACATGGCGTCGCTGAAACGTGCGATCATCGATGAAAGCCAACATCCTGCGCATGTGTGTGTAAACTAAAATATAGTGTAAGGGAGTGCTCCAACAGTCTTCTTGTCTGCATGCCGCGATTTCCCGACCATTTGCGTATGTTTTGCTGTATTATGTGCTATGAGCCAGCACAAATGCCATGGCTATTCCAAAGCGGCGTTATTCATAGTGTCATGGACTTTGTACTGCAAACGCGACGTAATCGCGCGGCACCGGGGAGCGTACTAGTTAAATTTCTTCGGCAAGACTTCTTGTGTTCGCGTGGGAATGCGGCTGCTTGTATTCCTGAAATGAACAACGTCGCTACGTCACTTTGAATCACCGCGTGAATTTTTGTGTGTTTATGCTTTTTCGACTTCCCTTCGTGCGACCTGCCTTCGTGCAGAAAATTACTTTCTGAACATGTTGTAAGGGGAAGTTAACAGGGCGCGCATTACATGAGCCTGTAGCACTTTCGCCTCCCTAGAAAAAGCGGCCTCCGCGCCCGGGATCGAACCGCGTCTTTCCATTCAGCAGCCGAGCACCGTAATCACAGTAACTACTGTACCACGGTGGCGGACAAACTATCATTGCGTGCAACACAAGGCGGATATTTCTCGGAATGCACTTCCGTCGCTCTATTTACTTGCTCCCATGCTTGGCTCTTACTGCTTGAACTACCTCAGCGGGTTCATAATGCACTAAAATGAATTACCACGACAAATGGGGGCCATCACAATCAGCGCTCACGAATGAAATACTATGTCAGATCGGCACACGCACGCGCATTCTTTTGCGTGCGCCTTCGTGTCCCGTTACTCCTTTGCATAGTCGTGCAGTTGCCGACTGTTCGAAGTCAATTTCCATCCAATTCTGTGCAATGATACCTTTCTTCTGGTTAGGTTCTGTTTGTCGGGCAGGGCGCGAAATAACCTCTTGGCGTCCTCCTCCGGTTCCGGCGCCCAACCGGACAGCAACTAAGCATATCGCACCTTCCGGAACAAAATCGCCGCAGCAATGTGCATATAGCGGAACAGGCGAAGCTAGCGCTCTACTCCCTGAGCGCCGGAACGTTTATGGCGGGAAAGGGGAGTCGCGAGGTCACGTGCCACAGATCAGCCTATCGCCGGCGCCGTCGGCTTCGTAAAAGCGTTTCGATGCTTCGGAAATTGAGGGATTTTACGCCCTGGGGTGGGTACCTTTCCGAAACGACCCCAGCTCGTCTATTTTGAGTCCTCGACTACTCCTGCAGGTTATAAATGAAATCTGAACTAGATAAACTTTGACAATAATTAAAGTGCATTAGCCATAGGGTTTACTAGTTATTACGGTGGTGAAGCCTACTGCACCGTAGTAAAGATCGTTGTTTCGGCACCTGAGATCGTGACGTGAAGTCTTCTTTTCGGCGCGGGCTTTTCAATCCGAACGGTGACACCACACAATCTCGGCGAAAGTTTTCGACACAAAAACTTTGTTTACTGGAGCTCGAGAACGGTGGTAGATTCCAACACAGAAAAAAAAAAATCGGTCTAACCAACCTTAGTATTTTTCTTTAGGGTCCCTTTACGCCAACTCAAATAAAAACACGCAGGACTAATTCCAAATGTGTAATTTAGATGTAAAAAAACCAGAGAAGGCTAATGCGTTTTGGCGCACCCTCCACGTTTCTTCGTATCACAGGATATTTTCTCTAAAAAGCGTCAGCTGCCTTTTGTGGCCAGCGCCGTCGGCGTTGTGCACCAACTTCCGCTTTCACGGGGCAAATCTTACGTAAAGCAAACCGGACGTTGCATCAACATCGGTGCAAGGTAACACGGATTGTTGAGCATTAATAGAGAGATTGCCCAATAAAGAGATTGGGCAGACATTGGGCAGACCGACATTGCACGTGTGCTCCGGGTTTCCTAGGTGACAAAGTTTTTCGTAAAAGCCATGATAATACTGCCCGTAAACTCACGGAGGCCTCTTATATCTCGTTGACAGGCGATGCCTGCGTAAGCCAGAAGTAAATTTCTTTATTGGACTGTGAAAAGAGGTTCCTAGGTGGCCTGTTGTAATCTGCAGAGCTTGACAATGTGATTGCCGTTGTTACCCCGTGTGTGAATGTGCGTATATTAAGATCGAGGAAGAATGAACTAGTTGAAGGTTCACGTCCGTCTTTACTGTGTCTATGTCGAATTTGCGTGTGCCTTTTCCTTGCACGCATTTTCGGTGGAGGAGTAATGGAGCGCCCCTTGCTTAACCGAATCCAAATTTATTGTTATTACTATTTTTAACGTCCACCGCAATTGATGTTACAGCTCCGCCTCAACCGACCGACCTGCTGGCATCTGACGTCACCCAGGAGAGTGTCCGCATCTCGTGGAATGCTCCGTACCCTCCTCACGGCGAGCTCGATCACTACCGGCTCCGGTATTGGCGCGGCGATGACACTTCCAAAGCGACAGAGGTCACCGTCGCGCACGAGGAATGCCGACGCAGGCGGAGCTTCACTGCGAGGCACTGCTTCACCGTCAAAGGTCTGGAACGCGGCAGCACCTACCGCTTCTCGGTAAGACGAGGACAGGCTTATTGCGACTCATTTGCACTTTGGCCTCGTAATGAACTTCTCCGAACCACTGAATAACAGCGCAGGGGAACTTAGAGCCCTTCAAACTGTTCGTGAGCGGGGAAGAGCAGCGAAGCTGTGTAGCCGTGGACAATAGATAACCGAGGCACCACAGCTTTAAAGAGGCCGTCTACATCTCGTAAATTTTTTCCAGTTGTGGTGCAAACTAGAAGATCGTTTCTCACTCGACGGACGTGCTTGTGCCCCATAAAAAAGGGATAATGTTTTTAACTTGGCCCTTACAGTCGCGAAAAAAAAAAAAATCGGTGCTGCCATCCTTGTGATGTGTGTCGAACTGCTAGCTTGATAAAAAGCCTGATGGAAGCCTCATTGAGCCTATGACCCCCCTAACACGACTTTACTCAACACTACAGCCTCTCTCGTCAAATGAAATCGGCCCTGCATCCCAAACTCTCCAAAGAGAAGGATATCGCCGCCTGCAAAAGCACTCTGTTCCATGCCTGCAAATATTCCGCCGCGTATACCCCGAACTCTTGAGCGCGCATTGCTCACAGCGCGAGTCTGTCGCCACCCTTGCGCACTGACTCCGTCAGTGCCGTGAAGACCCACCATCGTCCAGTCTCATAACCCCTCCCTCGCCTGGCCTGCGGGACACCGTGATTCCGGTGCTCTAGACTGGACTGCAACTTCAATAAAAGTACATTCTCTCCCTCTCTCTGCAAGTGCAGCGACAAACCAGGAAATACCTGCGCAAGTTCACTTATCTTGCTCAAAAGCAATGATTTATTTCTTGCAAGTGTATTTCACACACGTCTAGTAGCGTTCCTTGGCGACGGAAAGCAAGTTTCATAGAGGAGTTTTTTCAGAAACTCGGTAACCGGTGCTTCTGGCCTTCCTAGACAAACAGGAAAGGTGACCACACAGCTTGAGAAAATGATCGTGCACACGCTATGAATCGTTGCAGTCACTGGTCGGCCCGTCCGTAATACACGTAACCTATTATGACGCTGCTCTAGGACACTGCTAAATGTCATGCATAAGAAAACGCAAAATTCACAAACACTGCTGAACAAGCCGTGTGCCGTACGAGCCGGTCTGTCCGACGCACCAGTTCCTGCCGGAGCTTGACATCCCGGCGCGAACGCGAGAAAACCGAAGCGCTTGTGTTTGAGGCTGTTCTGGTAGCATCCCGGGACACAGGATGTAAACCCAACCATCAATTTTTTTTAAATAATGGCGATAAGGCTCGTTAACGCCGTTCTCCCATGCAGCGGCCACGCATTTGAGCGTACCGCGACTGCCGCGAGAACTACAAGTTCCGGCATGCACTGCGGCAGCGGTGGCGCGGTGCATGCTGGAACTATATATCGAAAATATATTTTATAAAAAGCTAGCGACAGTGATCTACAGTCAAATTAAATCGAACACAGATATATTCAAAGATACTTACTCCCGGAAGACACACACGTATAGCTTAGGAAAACCTATTCCAGTGAAAGGATTCGGACCCACTACGGCAAGCAGAAATTAACACACCTGATTCCTTGGTTTTTGAACTCTAACACGATGGGCCATGAGCATAGTGAATGAAAGCCGGTCAGAAGCAATTTTCAAGAAAAAAAGATACACGCTTATCTACTCACGCTTCAAACGTGACACTTTCTTTTCTCTCCTGTACAACTTCGTATCCTTTATACCTTTTTCAGAAATGTACTATGCCCTAAAATTCAGCCGTGAAAATTTCTTTTCGATAACTTCTTCATATCAGATATGTTCTTGATCACTTGTTAAACCCACGACTTAGCTTCTTCCTCTTATTTCTTTTTTCTTTCAGTGTACTTATGTATTAGAACACCAGGCTGAGTGTTCTTCAATGTTTTTGTTATTTTGTTTACTGCATTTATATATATCACATGCTGAGTGTTGTGCAATATCGTGGTCTTGGCGGGGACTGGCGCATTGTCAGGCATTCAGTTGCCTTTTCGCCACCCCTTCCCACTGTACCACGGGATACGATATGTATGTTTGAATTAATGAAAATAAACTTCTGTTGAAACTTCAAAAAAAAAAAAAACAGCGCTGTGAGATCGGTCTATTAACTCACTTTCCAGCGAAACGACTGCACGCTTATGCACTTTGAATGGTACGCTTTCTATTGCGATCCAGCAGGCTGACGAGCAGGGAAGCTTTGTTGTTTTACCCCAAAAGCTTTATGATGACAAGACTTCGGCTGCTCTCTTGAAAAACTTCCAGATGGCGGATAATAAACAAACAAAAGCAAAAAGCAAGGCGGTTGCTAGGGTCTCAGGAAGGAAGTGTCCAGGAACAAGAACCTGGTGCTTACTATACATATAAAAGGAGCAAAACGGAGAAAAATTGTTACAGAGCGGGGTACATGACAAGCTGCTCTCAGCCGTTACCTCCAAAATCAGCTCAAAATATTGCAACGGCGGATCCCGACAGGATCACAATTTCGGAACGACTGGTACTGCTGCTGGGAAATTTTCCACGTGCGAACTCTGGGTAGTTTAGAGGGATGTAGTTTAGAAGAACTTGTTGGTGCATCTTAAAACACGGAAAAGAACAACGCGGGATAAACGAAAGACCACATAAAACACAGACACGAGCGCGCTCATGTCTGTGTCTGGTTTATGTGGTCGTTGGTTTTTCCCGCGCAGCTCCTGTCCGTTTGTAGACATAGAGGGGCTGTTTATACTCTGTGTCCCATTGAGGACTTGTTCCTGTCGGTTCGTAACTGCATCAAACGCTCGGGCGCTGAGGCGTTTCTGAACGCGAGTGGCATTTCAGTGGGAGGATTTCTGGAACTGCTTAACTCTTTCATGCACAGAACTTTATTATTGGAGGGAAACAATATTTTATTGAAAATATAGATTAGCCTTTGTCCAAAACTGACTTTTATAACACGGGAAAAAAAATTGGCACTTTGGTTCAAAAGAAATGAGGTGGTTACCTGAGGTGACCACCGTGCAGCAAGTATCTACAGTCACTTTCGGTGAAACGCTGCAAAACAGTCCTTGTTTCCCCTCAGGCACAATGGGACGTTGCACGTCTCGCACATCCATGTAGTTCTTGAAGGTTGGGATTTCGTGCTACACATACCACACCTGCGCTTCGTGCATCTCGTTGTTTGATGCTTGCTGTGAGTTAGACGTATGGCCGTATCCACATGTGGCTTAGACTTTTTAATCTGCACTGTGTTGTTGTTTGCGCTTGATAGTCTGCCCCTCTTGCAAACCTGGGCTTCCGCTGTGAGAGATGTCATCACACTTCTCCGGAAATCTTTCATGGTGAAGTGCTCAACTCCTTCGAGTTCAGAGTGTATCAGAAACGCATTCACGACACAGCAATCCAGTAGGTGGAAAAATATTCTGTGCCACCACTTCCGGGATTTCCTGTCTATTTCATATTGCCCTTTGCGCTGATCAAATTTGTCTACAAAGTTCATATTGTGGTTGTAGTCTTGCAAAGCCGCCGAACAGGACACCTTGCTCACTGTCCCATCCTTGTTTTTCCTGTCAACTTCAACTTTATTGGAAGGGTCACGAAAATTTTTCAGCAAATAGACAGTCCTCTTGTCCTTCCATTTTAGACAGCAGAGGCCGTCGTTGCTGACACTCCAGTCTGTGTCGCCTCTTTTCATTGATTTGTCAGCCTGCAGGCATGGCAAGTTCTTTCTACTGCAATTCACTGTCCCACATGCATAAATGCCATCGTGCAGAAGGTCTTTCAGGAGGTTGTAGCTAGTAAAATAATTATCGAAGAAAACACGATGATGCTGCCCCACAAGGTCATGACAAAAATTCCTCACAACTTGTGCACCTAGCTCCTTCTGAACACCGCTCTCAGATTTACCAGTGTAAATATCAAATTTTAGATTATAGCCATTGCTGGCACAAAGCATCCACACCTTGTAGCCACGCTTCACAGGCTTCTTTGGCATATACTGCTTCAACGAGCTCCTTCCCTTGAACTTTATCATCGATTCATCGATGGCGAGGAGCTCGTTGGGCAAGTAATTTTCCGCGAATGTTTTTGACAGTTCAGTGAGGAGTGGACGAACCTTGTACAACTTGTCAAAGTTGGGGTGATCCCTCGCTGGCTGCAAGATATTATCATTCAGATGCAGGTGTGACAAAAGCCAGCCGAACCTGTTGACAGGCATAGCTTTCGATATGAAAGGATCATGCAAGTCAGGTGAACTTGACCAGTAATCCCGGTAACTTGGGCTTCCCTTGATTCCCATCAGGAGATTGAGCCCCAAAAAGAAACGCATTTCTTCCAATGTGGTGGGTGTGTATGGCTTGCCCTCCTGCTGAGCGTATAGGTTTGTCTGAAATACCAGCAACTCCATCAAGGACGGCGTCCAGAATAAGCTGAAGATGTCATAAGGACTTGTTTTCTCAGTGTTTTGGACAGAAAGTGGCACCCCACTACTCAGCAGAAAATCCAGCGGTGGCGGCATTTTATACGAAGGACTCCACACAGGTACCTTCGCAGTCATGACGGGAACGTCATCTTCTTCGCTCTCTGTATCTGAAGACTCAGAAACTGCAGAGATGGCTTTTCTTGCTTCAGGTCTCTGTTTGCTCGTTTTGACAGCTTTATCATTTACTTCATAGTCAGGGTCACTGCCACTGAAGTCGTCACCCCCTGCGAAACTGTCCGAGTCCGATGGTATTTCTACAAAATCTTCCGCTGAAACACCAATAACAAATCATATATTGCCGGCCGTCCAGACCCTTCATGCATGGTGGTTACCCTAGGGGACCACCAACTTCAGCACCAAAGCGCTCTCGAATAAATGAGCGCAGTACTTCAATTCTGCCTTGCATAGTATAGGCAATTTCTACAACACTCTATCCTGTGATATGAATTCACTACAATGAGGACCTACCTTTCTTTCCATAAAAAACTCTCGTGTCCATCGTGTATCGTGTGCTCGCGTCGGGACCAGCCGGAAGAAAACAAAGATAACACGTGACATCCGCCGCCGAGGAAAGTAGCGCCATCTCTGTTATAATGTCAAAAGCTTCAACCGGCGCGCTGTTTGAACGTTGATATGCGGGACCCGCGTAATTCAAGAGAAAAAAATCAAGAAAAGGTGGTTACCTGGGGTGACCACCGTGCCGGAACGTGTATCTCACCTCAAGAATTGTGACTTTTAAGGACCGCCTCTACGTACAAAAACGAAGTATTTTTATAGGGGCTAGCGCATCTCCGGTCTTAAACGAACCTTACGTGTCTGAAATAGGTTTTTCGCTTTCGCGCGTACTAACTGACGAAGTATAATTCGTGTCTTTAGATACGTCGATGATCTTCTTCATCCTTTTTAGCGTTGAATGTGCCAACAACCACACTGACGTTGCGCGAAATATACTTGGAATTTTTAAATCCACAGTCAAGAAGCTAGTTTTACTTTTGAATTGCCAGAGAATTCCTGTTTGCAGTTCGCGTACATCAGGCTCTCGTTTAAAGATAAGGATCGCTTGTGTTGGGCTTAGCAACCGCAGACCAAGAAAGCCCTTCTGCTGCATGTTTGACGCCACTCTAATTTGGTAAAGAGGGGCAATGCTAAGTCCTGTTTAAAGTCTTCGCTAGTTAAGTCCTGTCATAACACAGTCTAAGATAGCTTTTCTTCTCAAGTGGCCCGGCTCCGAGAAGCGAGTTTTCCGCATGAATTGTTGAAGGTCATAGCCGAGTCAGTGGCGGGAAAATTCGGCAAGGACGTTATTTTCACAGCACCATGCAAGTTGTCACGCTTCTTTGCTCTTACCAGCGGTAGAAAAAAGGATAGCTGTAGTGAAGACCATAGATCGGGTATTAGGCGTGCAGAACTAAGGTAGTATATGAGATTCCGTTGAGCTGTGGAAAGGTGTACGTGATTCACACGGGCTGGTGCTTTAAAAAAACGCCCAATGGAACACTTGTCCGCAATTAAGTTGAATAGTGAAAAACATTTGGCAGTACACTTCACATCCTGTGACGATTGTAAGTCACTTTTTGAGAAACGAAGCTGCACGGCGTGCTGTTAGAAAAAGGGCACGTGAAATATTAGAAGCGTCATTGATTATGAGGTATGGTCCTGATAAGTGTGTCAGCGAGCCTTCTGTTTATCTTCACAAGAAAGAAGTTACATTTCTAAGGTAGATGTATACGCTATTAGAGTGTGTGTAATGTCTCTCGCGGGTGTTTTTTGTGCGCATGTGCATTGTCAGAAGTGGCACATTTTATGTTTTCAATAAATTCAGTTGTTAGTCTGCGCTTGTCCTGTCTCCTCGCACCTCTGGTGTTTCGTACTTCGCGCAGTTGAAACTGTTGACTAAAAGTCTATCATCATCATCATCATCATCCTATTTTAAGTCCACTGCAGTACGATGGCCTCTCCCAACGAGTTCGAATCTACCCTATCCTGATAGAGTTGTTTCCACTATATGCACACAAACTTTTTAATTTTATCTAACTTTCTACCTGCCTCTGTTGTGTTTTCCTTCTCTTGGAATCCTTTCCGTCTCTCTTCTACTGTCCATCTGTTATCTTTCCTCCTCATGACACGTCCTGGTCAGGTCCACTTCTTTGTTTTAATTGATATATTAATATCAGCTACTCCTGTCTGTTCCCTGATCCATTCCACTCGTTTTTTAATCTCTTAGCGTTACACCTATCATTTTTCTTTCCATTGCACGTAGCGTGCTCTTTAGTTTCTTCTGTAGTTTCTTCGTTATTCTCCACGCTTCTGCACAGTAGGTTAGTACCGGGACAATGCAGGGATTAGTTACATTTCGCCTTAGTGACAGTGGCAAGTTTTCGGTCATGATTTCGGAATGTCTTCCGAATGCGCTCCAGCCCATCCTTATTCTACGGAGAATGACGCTTAAAGGGACCGTCTACCGTCCTTCATCGCTCTCCCGTTTTTTGCCTCAATAGAAACCGTACCTTCCGAAGTGTCCGTGAGTGCAGTGGTTTCTCCAGAAACTGAATAGAAATTATTAAAACACAATTTTTTTTATCTACGAAGTCGCTCCTTTCCTAGTGTAGGCATGCCAGCAACACTGGGAGCAGCGCATGATGCGTCGTCGTCTCCTTGGAGACCCTTTCGGGCGCGGGAGGCTTCTCAAAAGGAACCGGTCTCAAGGTCGACATTCCAGAGGTGACGAGGAGGAGGAGAGGCGAGGGAAAGTCGGCGAGCGGGGGTGCGCCTTGGACATGCAGCGCCGCATGCATGATAAGCGCAGTACTACACGTCTTTACAGGCAGACGAATTCATAGGCAACGCCACCTGCGCCACCCCGAAAGCAGCGAAAAAAAGAACGAATTGCTCTTGCACGCTATAAAAAGGTGTCTCATAGGGTGAAGTACGCTTGTAAGACATACATAATAGTTTTTCAGCAGAATATGTATGCCTGCGTGGGCTGGTTCTCGTACACTTGGAAAATGACGAACACGCTGTTGGGTGTCGCTAGCGGCGTTTTTTGCACCACTTTCAGAGCAAAATTAAAAACGTAATTCCTTTTTTGGGGAGTGAAAGCGTGCTCGTTCCCGTCAATGTGACGCACGATCTGCCCAATTTTACCACAATCTCAAAAAATTTTCCGAGCGGTAGACAGTCCCTTTAAGCTTCGCCTCTAAATGTGGAACGCTGTAGCGTCATTTAGCCCCGTTCGCATTGCCTCCTGGTGACGGACTTTTTTCCTCATACATTAAACTTAGTCTGTGCTGTCGTGTGTGTAGGATCAATTTAAGCCATAGTTTATCATTTTTTTGACGTATTTAACGCTGATACATACAATTTTGTTTAGTAATGCACCTGCCACATGGCGGAGAGCTCGCGTGGTCTGGTGTTTGGGGAAACGCCATTAGCTCGTGATGATTATTTCAGGGGCATCGACACATCTGCGCATGATTTAGTGTTTGCCTACCCCCTCCCCACTACCCTCTCTCCCGACCAGTGACCTTCGGTGCTCCTTTTCTTAATAAATGAATTTCATCATCATCATTTCAGCTGTGGATGTTTACGCTGAGAGAGAGCAAACATTTATTGAAACGAAATGAGGGATCTTCCTCGTAGGGTGGAGCCCTTAGTTCAGGGCCCCATTGGCTCGCGCCACTCCACGTGCTCGCTGGATCAGCCGACGCTGCTCCTGCGGCGCTGAGCTGGTACGCTGACGCGGACGCCGGAGCCGGGTTTTTGACATGAGCTCTCTTAACGCTATCGCATTAAAACATGGAAGCCGACGAAGGTTGTTACAGAGTCCCCTTTAAGCAGGTTGACGACACGTCCCGCACACCGGCTCTTCGTCCGTGGGCCTGGAGGAAATGACACTGCCGTAAAAGGAAACTCTCTGGACGAAAAGCCACCGACGCGGCCACTTCGTGCTTCTGCGTGTCGCGCACGACGCCGATCGCGGCCAGGGCTCCGGCGAACCACAGACGGTCGCACGCTGCCCAGGCTGCACCTAAGGGGTTCTGGATAAATCTTTCGCCGGAATCTCGAAGCCAATACATCATCGGCGAATGGTGCCGACAGCGGGACGTCGCAGTTGCGTTCGGTTTATCTGGGCCGATCCACGTCGGTGGCATCGGTTCGGCGGCGAGACGCTCCTTGTATTCCCGCTGCTCCTCTTCGGAGTCCACGGCGAGTCCAAAGAGCGACTGAACATGTACCTATCGTGTTCTCTTACGTAATGACACAACGGATAGGCGCGACTACTGGAGGGGATGTACTCTAGAAAGGGACGGGTTATTAAGGACGGCTACGCCAGTCGCAGCGCGCTTACTAGCGCTGACGCGCTCATGTTGTTGCCAAGGTCGCTGTATCTGAAAAAATTACAGCATATCCATGGAGTGAATGATGATGAGTGGGCGAAGCTCGGGAGGTTCATCGTAGATCGTGCCGAGTTCCAAATCCTCATGGTTCAACTATGCACAAGTGAAATCTCCCACCGGCACTTCATTGCAAGTCAAGATCCAGTGGTATATATATATATATATATATATATATATATTATATATATATATATATATATATATATATATATATATATATATATATATATATATATGGGTTGCCGGTGAAGTCGGTATTTCTCAATCAAGAAACTCGCTAGGAGACGCTGCTTGCGCCAACGTTGTCTCTCGCGCGTGAGGGCGCGTTCTCCTTTGCGAGCTGGTAACGTTCCTCTAAGAAAGAGCGTTTCCATAGCCAACGCGCGCTTTTCGCTCTCTCTGTCTCTCTCTCTCTCTCACACACACAAGACAGCAGAGGCACGCGCCGGGAGAGAGAGAGGCACGCGCCGGGAAGCACGCGCCGAGGGCGAGCGCCTGACGCCTGACGTCATTTGGGCAGGAGAATATTGCCCAAACTACGCCAGATAATCGTTTGGTGACAAGATCAGATACACAAGCTTCCCCAGACCGGTTTGATTACGGCACATTTTCCCAGCGCAGTAACTGATTTATAGTCCAAAGTTATGCAAGGTAACTACAGCGACGCTCTCGCACATGCTCTGGGAGTGTGTTGAAGCAACTAAAATGACGCTACCTCAGGAGCCCCGTGGGTCGAAGTGTGCCGCCACTCTGCCCACTTCCAACCTGAAAACAAGAGTGGGCATTCAAGCAGGCCCGAAAGGTGGCGAACAGGGCACGACCTCGAATTTCATTTATAGGAGACTTGAAAACGAGTTTTTTAAGCTTTGCCGGATTACCACTAACGTTATTTCCATCCATCCATGATCCAGGTCACGTAATGAAGGACATCAATAGCCCGACCAAAGCTCGAGTACGCGTCTGCCATATGGGACACAACTCAATCAACTGTAAGGCCTTAATTAATTGAAGCCTTACGAGCTGCCCAAAACCGATTAGCCCACTTCATTCACAACTATGCTCGTACTGCCAGTGTGACCTTAATGAAATCTACTCTTCAACTCCCAGATCTGGTCACTAGAAGAACAATTTTCCGTCTGTCGCTCTTTCATAAGATTTCTTTCATAATCAAGTACTTAGAGAGGAATTAATCTCAGGACCTACTTACATCTCATCCCATGTTGACCATCCAAGTAGCCATTCCTTTCTGCCGCACCAACCATTTTTGCAATCTTTTCTTCCGAAGACAAGCAGGGACTGGAACCGCCTTCCCCCTCCATTGCTGCCACTAAGGACCAAGGGCTGTTCAAGTCCGCAGTGTCGAAACACATTATGGTGTAACTGCAGACTATTGTTCTTCGTTTTCTTTTTCTTCGTCTTTTTCCTTTTGATTGATTGATTTGTGGGGTTTAACGTCCCAAAACCAGTTCTGATTATGAGAGACGCCGTAGTGGAGGTCTCCGGAAATTTTGACCACCTGGGGTTCTTTAACGTGCACTGACATCGCACAGCACACGGGCCTCAACATTTCGCCTCCATCGAAATGCAGCCGCCGCGGCCGGGATTCGATCCCGCGACCCTCGGATCAGCAGCCGAGTACCGTAGCCACTAGACCACCGTGGCGGGGCCGTCTTTTTCCTTTTAGCTATTGTTATTTGTTGTATATCCTTCACTGTAGTTATGTTTTGCCACATTCATACTGTACCCACCCCCTCTGTAACACCCTCTGGGTCTTGAGCGTATACTAATAAATAAATAAACAGCTCCACTGACGTGAAACCTGAGAAGGTGCAAAGCATGCGGTTATGTGGCAGTGTATCCCACAGGAAACGTCAATCGCTGCTAATGAGCTTGCCTTACGTTGCCACGACGGCGACGCGTTAGATGCCGAAAGCCCGGGCGGGTTGGCACAAACTCGTTAGAATCGCTTCTGACCCGACAACCCTACACATATACACTCTCTGGGTGCACTGCCTCCAGCATGGGCCCACCGTGATTACAGCAGCAGCACACGCCGACAAGCCCAGCCCCCAAGGTGTTCCGCAACTAAAAGGCACGGGCCGTTCACTCCAACGTGCAGGAGCGACCGCCCTGGACAGGCGTTGGTCCTGAGAGTTATAACCGTGGACCAGGACAAAACTTGCGTGAACTAAGAAGCTTTGACATCTGAAAAATCCATGCATGGATTTCTTTGCAGCATCGTCCTGCGAACAGGCGGATGCCAATCTTCCCTTTCAGGGGTCCCTCTCATGTGCATGCAACAGCAGATTTGACGTGCCAACTCGATACTTCCAACACCAGACTGAGACAGTAGAAAAATGCAGCCACGTAAGAAGTATGTTTCGGTAGCAATGGTAATAGTTTTTCTATGTGTTATAACGTGTGCGTGATGTGTCTGCTTCTCCGTTTCCAAACATGTCCACTACCGCTGCTTTATTTGCAGAGGTGGCTGCTGACGCTTGTCAAATCGCTTGTTTCTGTAGCTATCTTCACCTCCAGTGTCCTCCATGATTAAACAATGGAAGAAGCAACGTTTAGCAGTAGCTGGCCACCAAAGATACAGCACAAGGCCTTAAAAGCCCTTAAACGCTTCTTTGAAGAGACGGAAATCGGGGACAATTACTGACTGGACCGTTCTTGCAGTGCTGATGTGTGTGAGACGCGAGCGGACTCCTTTGGGGCTAGTTTAATATTATATTTTCTTCTTTATTTATTTTTATTGTCTAAGCGAAAAGGGGTAGCCGTCACCGAAAATGGCGACAACACCTCCTGAATTTATTTTTACATCAATAAAAAAAAGCAGTAGCTGTAGTGGTGGATGCGCTTGTAGACATGGTGGCGGTAGAAGTAGTAGTACTGGTAGCAGTAATAGTAATAGGTGTGGGAGTGGTAGTTGTAATAATAATAGTAATAGTATTATTAACTGTAGTGTTGGTTCTATTTCCTTTTTTATTTCTATTTTAATGAGTCGAAACTGCAGGGATGAAGTCATGTTACGGTTATTTAAGTGACCTTTCCTTTAAGCAGGAACCCCCCCCCCCTTTTTTTTTTCTTTTCAGGTAAGGGCGATGAACAAAGGAACCTCCCTGTCGCCATATTCTATGGAGCTTGTGATCAAAACCAAGCATTCAGGTACAAAGATTACACATATCTCTCTTTTGAACTCTGTAATGCTTCGATGATACGACTCGAATCAATAACGAATTTACTCGAAGTTTTTTTTTTTATGGCATATGAACCGGTGCAGCAGTACTCGAGCTGCAATATATGGTGGGTGAATATGGCAGGCATCTGCCCATGAAATTCGGCTTGTGTTAGCCCCTCTTCAACACTCCAAGGTGAAAGGTTGCTCCACAGTTCATCATCATCAGCCTATCTACGCCCACTGCAGGGCAAAGGCCTCTCCCGTGGATCTCCAATTACCCCTGTCCTGTGCTAACTGGGCCCAATTTATCCCCGCAAACATCCTGATCTCATCTGCCCACCTAACTTTCTGCCGCCCCCTGCCACGCTTGCCACGCTCTAGGAATCAACTCTATTACCCTAAATGACGAACGGTTGCGTTGTCTTCCCATTACATGGCCCGCCCACGCCCATTTCCTCTTCATAATTTCTATTCATATGTACCTTACACACGTTTGTTACCTAACCCACTCCGCTCTCTTCTTGTGCCTCAAGGTTACACATACCATTTTCCGTTCCATAGCTCGCTGCGTCGTCTTCAAATTAAGCTCAACTCTCTTAGTTAGCCTCTAAGTTTCTGCCCCGTAGGTGAGTACCGGTAAGATGCAGCTATTAGACACTTTCCTTTTCAGAGACAATGGTAAGCTACCATTGATTATCTGACAATGCTTGCCGAATGCACTTCACCCCATTCTAACCCTCCTAATTACCTCAGCCACATGATTCGGATCAGGGGTCACTACCTGGCCTAAGTACACATTTTCGTTTACCACTTCCGATGCCTCGCAACCTATCTCAAATCGCTGTGCTCGCCCCAAGGCTATTAAACAATACTTTAGTTTTCTGCATATTAATTTTCAAGTCCACTGTTTTACTTTGCCTGTTTAGGTCAGTAATCATGCTTTTTAATTCATCTCCCGAGTTACTTAGCAAGGCAATGTCATCAGCAAATATGAGGTTACTGAGGTATTCCCCATTAATCCTTATACCCACCTGTTCCAAATCTAGTGTTCTGAATACTTCTTGTAGACATGCTGTGAATAACATTGGAGAGATTGTCTCCTTTTCTTACGCCCTTCCTTATAGGTATTTTGCTGCTCTCCTTATGGAGGAGTACGGTGGCTGTGGAGCCTTTGTAGATGTCTTCCAGTAGTCTTACGTACTGCTCGTCTATGCCCTGATTTCGCAATGCCTGCATGACTGCTGAGGTATTGACCGAGTCAAATGCTTTCTTGTAATCTATGAAGGCAATATATAGAGGTTGGTTATACTCCGCGCATTTTTCTATCACCTGATTGATAGTGTGCATAAGGTCTACTGTTGAGTAGCGTTTACGAAACCCTGCTTGTTCGTTAGGTTGACTGAAACCTAAGGTGGCATAAATTCTGTTAGCGGTTACCTTAAAGACCGATCAGCTTACTGTCTGCAAGATATTTAACCTTGCAGACAGTAAGCTGATCGGTATTTAACTTTTCAAGTCCTTTTTGTCGCCTTTCTTATGGATTTCGTACGGCTCCACAAGTAGTAGTTCATTATTAAAGGCAAAAAAAGGTTTCTTGGATATCTTGAGTCACTTTGACTGCATCTATTTATCCAGCCGCATATACGTCTCTGTGCTCTTCTGGTAGTCTAGTTCGCTTGCTATACATCATACCACACCAGGATTTATTCCCACACCAGGAATTAATAACAAAACTACAAGCAATTGGTATTGAAAGAAAGGTAGTAGCATGGATTGAATGCTACTTAAAATATAGGAAACAGTGTGTTGCTGTAGATGGGTGTGTTTCAAGAGAATTCGAAGTGTACCCCGGTGTTCCGCAGGGCTCAGTGCTCGGGCCTCTTCTTTTTCTAGTGTATATTAATGATATTCATCTTTTCGTAGAATCACCGATCCAAATTTAGCTATTTGCGGACGACCCTGTAGTATACGCAAAATAATCAAGATGACCAGATTAAACTCAACAATACTTTACACTCAGTCGACGCATGGTGTGCAAGGTGGGGATTAGGAATAAACCCTTCTAAAACAAATTTCATTACGCTTACTAATCAAGAGATCCCCCTTGACTTTACTTACTCTTTAGGAAATGCTACCATCACGAGGACTGCTCATGTTAAATATTTGGGCGTCACACTTACGAGCACATCAGCTGGAAACCACACCTTGAAAACGTTTGTCGGCAGGCGCTACGGAAATTGTCGTTCTTGAAAAGGAAACTGCGCAATACCTCACCTGCAGTAAAACTAAATACGTACAAAGTACTAGTGCGACCGAAGTTGGAGTATGCAGACGTTATTTGGAGCCCTTGGCAGCGATATTTGATTAAAAAAATAGCAAGAGTAAAAAATTTAGCTTTGCGTTTCATTTATTCCGTTTACTCCCGACATTCTAGTTTGACCGATTTACGCAATAAGGCTAAGCTTCAGAAACTTGAGCAGCGCAGGATAGTATCTAGATTAAAATTACTTAACCAGCTTGATCGTGCTGACGTCAAATTAACACGGAAGTGTTATCTTCAAAATCCCTTAAAATTTTCAGCCAGGATGCATCACTATAAAATTTTCAGACAACCAATTAGCCACATTAATGTGTACAAGTTCTCCCTTTTTCCTCGAGCAATTTTTTATTGGAACAGATTAGCTGAAAAAGCGGTGAACTCTGTCTTGTTGGATTCATTTACTCATAATATCAGTAACATTAATATTCTTGATTAAATGGCTGACATAAAAACATATCGCTTTTGAGTGTAACTCTCTTGTGTTAACAATATATGTACAGCACCTTGGTATACTTTCCATTTATGTACTTGTGATTCATTTTGCCATTCAACGTATTTACCTTATCTGTTTGTATTGTTCGTACACACTCCTGCATGGGCCTGGGGAAGGCCTGCAGTATCTGTAAATTTAAAAAAAATTTAAAAAATTGGCATAGTAGGGTACGAATGCATGACGAACATGAATTATCTTCACATCAATATCATCACGTAGCTGTCAAACACGTCACCGTTGACGGTACTGCAGTCACGTGCGGCTCATACCTATAGTGCTCGGCCCGCGGTCTAAAGACCTGTGCCATATGTGTCTGAGTCTTACATTCAGCCTCTGTCAATCAAGGACCAACTAAAGCAGGCATTGAATATATCAGAACACTCGTAAAAACAAGAAAGACGTTCCCTTTGTCGCAGGTTGCGATTGAAATGCAAACATAACGAGCACACAGATAGACACAACCGACTAAATGATTGGTGGGTATGCTTCTCCCTCACGAGACACATAGTGAATAGAGCTATTGCAGCACCAGTTCTGAAGCCGATGCTTTTGCAACGTCAAGCGCGTTTATAATGCGCGCTAAGCGCCATAATAGTAATTTAATGAACAATAATGAACATATGTGTTCCTGCCTCTAGGCATGTCTTGCCGAACTTGGCTCGATCCCGTAGGAATATTTCAACGAACGACGCTTACGGTGCGCACGTGCACAGCATAGACGCCTGTTTTGTCATGAAAAATGCAAGCTACGGTTCGCACATCAGCGCAGCAGCTTGCGTTTTTCATGACGAAACAGGCGTCTGCTGGGTGGAATAACGTGAGTGCCAACATTAGGTCGTACCATGAGGTACGGTTCAGAAGCCACGACGGCGCGGACGTTTCTAGTGAGCCCTTGCTAGACCTTGCTCCTACCTGTAACTCTTGGCTAAACATCGAAGAATTCCTCTTACGCAATGTTCTCGCTGTCTGCTTCGCACGACAACGATCCCCAAAACACGTCATATCTGCAGGATTTTTTAATATATGATGCTATTGATAAAATCACTATGGGTTTTGCGGTAAGAAGTTTGTAAGACTTCATGACCCGCGATGAGAAATTACGCGTATGGGCTTTTTGGGTTGGCATTGTCTGCGACACATGCGGGAATGTGGGCTTTTTACTGCACTACCAAAACTGCAGCAACCCCACGCAGAATCGCGCATGCCTAGTACCTGCTTGTCGCAGGACAGTGCATACGAATATGCGGTAAAGGTGATGGGTTATACGCATTATCTCCCCAAGTCACCGCTTCATGCAAGTATGCACCACAGGTGGTCTGGTATATGGGCATAGATTGGAAAACGGTAAAAAGTGCGAAGACGACTCCGGGACATCATTCACTGCAACCCAGGCCATCTCATCCATCGGCAATACGCTATGGGCGAGAGAAAGTTAGGCAGAGAGCGCGAGAGAGGGTGTATTGATTGATTTGTGGCGTTTAACGTCCCAAAAACCAGCTCTGATTATGAGAGACGGCGTAGTGGAGGTCTAAGAAAATTTCAACCACCTGGGGTTCTTTAACGTGCACTGACATCGCACAGCACACAGGCACACACATTTCGCCTCCATCGAAATAGAGCCGCCGCGACCGCGATTTGATCCCGCCACCTTCGTATCAGCAGCCGAGCGCTATAACCTCTAGGCCACTGTGGCGGGGCAACCTTTACACAAATGCACTGTCAAAACGATTCTTTTCGTATTAGTAAATAGCGTTCCAAAGCACTTAAACAAGCCAAGACGGAACGGCGACAAGGATGAATGTAAGGAATTCTGAAAAGGCAGGCGGATGAACAGGGGAAGGGGAAGAAGACCCGAGGATAGCGATTATGAAGTACTATCGAAGTCGCATGCCTTCGTAAAGCTTTTTTTTTTTTTTCAGATTACCCTTTCACAATCTTAAAGGCACCGCTCTTTCCAAGAGAACATGTTACCGCACCCATCACCGTGGCGTCATCAACATTTACGGTGTTTACATGGTCTATACATATCTGTTACGAGGTGCTAAGGCGGGCAGAACATGACAACATCAAAGTATCGTGAAAATTTGTTCAGCCGTTGTTGTTACAAAAGAAAGGCTGCTTCGAAATTCGTGGCGTCATGCTGCAGTTCACGTGAACAGATTTCGGGGCGAGATTAAAAAGATGGAACGGTTGACCTCCGCTTTCTGCTTTAGTAATAAGCATATGAGCGCAGTATTAGCAATGCCGTTCCCGAAATATAACTTGTCAGTTTAAGCTAATCCATCGTTCTCCTTTGTGTCCCTTTAAAACACACTTCAAGGCTGCAACATGCCACGGAACAAGCGCTCCAAATTGACCCGCCGTGGTAGCTTGGCAGTTATACTGCGCAGATCGCGGGTTCTATTCCACCCATGCCTAGACGGTTTGGTTATGTAAAAACAGTCACGCTAGAAAAATTCATGGTTATCAAATTCATTGTTGAAAGTGCAACCTACCTCATGAAGAGATGGCTCCGTTCGTACCTGAAACTACAGATACCACTTAAAGGCGCCCTGCAACACTACTTGGACATAGCCTTTAATCCGTGGCAATAAGTTGTGCAAACTGCTGTGAACCAGTGAGCCAAATGTTAGAGCTTTGCACGCCCTAGGGAATCTGCCATTTAATTTTAAATGCTTGCTCTGCTTTCAGTAGACGACGTCACAAGTGGTCATTTGTTATTATGAAAGAAAGATACATACGTATTCCTCTCTGAACTCTAAAACCACCCGATAAACCGTTACCAAGGGCATTTCTGCGACAATAAAATCACTACGGCCAGGGCTACTTGAAGCGCTGGCGGTAGCGTGTTCGCAGGAACACGCTACAGCTTAGTGTGCGCAGGAACATCCGCGACTGACGGGCACCATTTTCAGACTTTGTAAAAAAAAAAAAGTGTTCCAAAGGGTCTGTTAAAGAAAAAAAGCGGGGTAGGGCTTCTTTAATGCCTTTTCCATGTTTAAAGACAATAAATCTTTCGGCAAGGCTCAAAGGGGCGTTTTGTTAACACGATAACCAACTAACGCCATTCATTTGGCTCCAGCCTGATGATAATTATATAAAGACTGCGTTCAAAATTTGTTTTATATAAGATTGATACGCTCCACATTTAGTTTGAATGCACGAATAAAGTGATTACCTAAGCATACTATAATGTTACTAGCTTCTGAACTTTGCACCGCAGTTTCCCAGTCAAGTAATGAATCTCCAATGAAGCACACCAGTGCACCTGCAGGCCTTTGTTTCTTCTTTTTTTAGGTACTGTCCAGGATAAACAGAAACGGAATGTCGTTATAATTCCTTATTTTAGGAGAGCTGTGCATTTTTGCGAGCCTTGTCTTTTTTTTAGGGGCGAAGCTCCTCTTAGTCTAACCTTGTCCTGCGGCAGGCGTCAGGCGTCAGGCGTAACCGGATGCCGGGAGGCACGCCCTCGCCCTCGGCGCGTGCCTCTCTCTCTCTCACTCTTCCATCTGCTGTCTTGTGAGAGAGAGAGAGAGCGAAAGGCGCGCGTTGACTATGGAAACGCTCTTTCTTAGATGAACGCTCTACCATCTCACAAAGAAGGAGAACGCGCCCTCACCGTCTTCTAGCGAGTTTCTTGATTGAGAAATACCGACTGCTCGCGCTGGAGAACCGTCGTTCGCCGGCCACCCATATATATATATATATATATATATATATCCCGAGCTTCGCCCACTCATCATCATTCACTCCGTGGATATGCTGTAATTTTTTTCTGCGCCAACAAGATCAACTATGTTCTCTTGTTCATTTCTTTCAATACATTCATTGGAATGGGGCGCGTTACAAAGAGCGAAGGCTATGAAAGCATACAGTAGCGATCTCATATTTGAAAATGGAGAGTTTCTTACTTTTATTTCCTTAAAGACCCCCCCCCCCCCCATGGGAGCTATCATATAAGAGGCGCGATTGCAACGGTAAGTTTCGCAATTAGTGGCCACATATATATATATATATATATATATATATATATATACACAGGGTGTCCCACGTAACTTGAGCCAAGAATTTGAAAATGAAAGGCACTTCAGAGGAGAACTGAACCAAACGTATACTATTCGTACTGGTCTATAGATACTCAGGTTATTTTTTATTTCATCTAAAGTAACTAGTTAATTATTTTTAATTAGCTAACTCCTTAATTATGGGCTGAAAACCCAAAATATGAACACTGAGCTGTAGAGCACCTTCATAAACCACCGAATGAATTGTTTCCTGTACGATATGTCTTACGGTGTTAATTTTTCCGCATTCTAAAGAAAGCCCGCGAAATTTGAAAATGAGCCACGTGACGGACCGCGAGCGCACTGCTATAGTGCTGGTCTCAAGCGTGCAACCGGTGAACAAGGTCGCCTGCGGCTGCCACGGGGAAGCGACATGATGCTTTGAAGGTGGTCGATGTTTGGGCGTCCGTCTTTGGTTCAATGACGGTGCACATTCACGCTGCTGGCCGAGCGCTGCCGCGGTGGTAAAGCGCTCAATACTGCGAGGAAAAAAAAACAAACAGCAGTTTGATTCTGATTCACGAAGATCAAGAAAACAGAAGATCAAGAAGATCAAGAAAACAAGAAAATAAAGCTATTTTCTTGTTTTATTTATCCGTCTTGGACGCTTATCTCGGCAGCGCTCGGCCAGCAGCGTGAATGTGCACCGTCATTGAACCAAAGACGGACGCCCAAACATCGACCACCTTCAAAGCATCATGTCGCTTCCCCGTGGCAGCCGCAGGCTACCTTGTTCACCGGCTGCACGCTTGAGACCAGCACTATAGCAGTGCGCTCGCGGTCCGTCACGTGGCTCATTTTCAAATTTCGCGGGCTTTCTTTAGAATGCGGAAAAATTAACACCGTAAGACATATCGTACAGGAAACAATTCATTCGGTGGTTTATGAAGGTGCTCTACAGCTCAGTGTTCATATTTTGGGTTTTCAGCCCATGATTAAGGAGTTAGCTAATTAAAAATAATTAACTAATTACTTTAGGGGGAAATAAAAAATAACCTGAGTATCTATAGACCAATACGAATAGTATACGTTTGGTTCAGTTCTCCTCTGAAGTGCCTTTCATTTCCAAATTCTTGGCTCAAGTTACGTGGGACACCCTGTATATAGGATAGGAATTAGTGCTTAAGCATGTCACCTACTGTTGACGGGCAGGTGATTTCAGCGACATGACGGCAAAAGTCTAAGATCGGCAAAAACAGGATGCGGCGAAGGTTGTAGTCTGGCTGCATGGGCGGGTTACCTGTAAATAATGCCCAGTACGAAGGGAAAACCGTGAGGGCGGGGCCATGACATATGGTGCCTGATGAAGCGAGCTGTAATAGAAATAGTGGAAAAGGATTAGTGAATCAATACGACATGGGGATGATAGCGAGACTAAGCCGGATTGTTGCTTTAGTAGCGTGCTTTGTTAGTGATACGCTTGTGCGATAAGAGTACGATGAATTAATAAATCTTGCCGTGCGATTCTCGACAGCATTGATGTGGTATGCTTGATTTGGCGACCATATTGGTGACGTCGTACTCAAGTTCCGGACGTACAAGTGTCTTAAATGCTAGCAGTTTAACATGAAGCGGCACATGACATAAGTGGCGTTTTCAAAATGCCAGCGTTCGGTTACCTGAAGCAGTATTGCGCGACACATGAATGGACCAGTCCAAATTATATGAAAGGGCGACATCAAGCTACTTAAATGCGTCCACTTTTTCTACGGGAGTACAACTGATACTGCGAGGCGTGTAGAGGGGCTGGGTGCGACGGTGAAACATATTGCATTTATTGGGGTTGAGTTTAAAATTGATGGCAGGTGGGGAAATGCTCTTTCTGGTGGACGCGCTGTCACCATAATTCCAGCCTGCTTGTTGTTCTTATCTGGCGTTTAACGTCCCAAAACCAGCTCTGATTATGAAATACGCCGTAGTGGAGGGCTCCGGAAATTTCGACCACCTGGGGTTCTTTAACGTGCACTGACATCGCACAGCACACGGGCCTCAACATTTCGCCTCCATCGAAATGCAGCCGCCGCAGCTGGGATTCAATCCCGCGATCTTCGGATCAGCAGCCGAGTACCATAGCCACTAGACCACCGTGGCGGGGCGATTCCAGCGTGCCACTTCGTTGAAGGGTTTACGAAATTAAAAAAAAAAAACTCTTCCCTGTAAGGTCCATATGCACGAAAAGAAATTGCGGATAACGTGACTGTTTTGAGAGCGCACCCTCTTATCGCCTAGTGTGCTGATATGCACCGACTCCAATTAAAAACGCTTGCTGCTTTGTGCTCAAGTTCAGTTGCTAGCGCGTTAGCTACCGATAGATATTGTTGGCTTATTAATCGCTTCAGAATCCTGCAGGAGAAGTCCAAGACGAACCAAGGACCCAGGTTGAGCTCGGAAACTTCGGTACTCGACCATCACGTGCATGAAATTTCGAGTTGGCTGTGACGGTTAACATTCAGTCACACACGGCAGAAACCTTCAAATCCCCTTAGTCGTCCATTCGTACTCTTCAATGTCATTTGTGTGTGTGTGTGTGTGTGTGTGTGTGTGTGTGTGTGTGTGTGTGTGTGTGTGTGTGTGTGTGTGTGTGTGTGTGTGTGTGTGTGTGTGTGTGTGTGTGCGCACCGAGTGAACGAGACGCGTGTTCTCAATTGTTGTGCCCTGTTTTGTACAATATATTTTAGCAACCATATTTTGTACCATATTTTTCTCTCGCCGTTCTTTTCTCAAGGTTGCCCCGTCAATCGCAAGTGCTTCGCCTTAAAGTTCAACGTTGTACAAAATGTGTAGTTTCCTTCGTAGATATCGAATTAGCGCGAATTGGCGTTAAAGCCCAGCGCGAGGCCTAGCAATTCGCGCTAATCCATGAACGAATTCATGCACGATCGTCAATCAATGCACGAATTCACTAGCTGTTCGAGCACTGGCTCCAGAGTGAGTGTTCTCTGAGCAATTTAAACCTAATCACCGAAACTGCTTACGTTCTTATACGTGCTGTCCGTGCAGGGCCACCCCGGGACCTTCACTTTTCGGATCGCACGGAAACCAGCCTGCGAATCCTGTGGTATGCAGCCGACGGCAGAGATGAAGAATCCAAGGCGTACATGGTAGCAGACGCCTTTAATCCTTGACGTAAAAGGTCTTAACTTGGTGCATAATAAGTAAAATGCGTATCAGGCACAAACACATGTCATCTCAAGTGTGTTGGTACCGTTCACCCAGATGAAATGACATGTAGACAGAGCAGCCGGTGGTTCTTGAGATCGAAGCTTATTGATTGAAAACGAAAGCGAATGTTATTGCAGACGACGTTCTTATTTGTGGCAAGTGAGCTGTCTTACTAATTTAGGTTCGAGCACTTTTGAGCGTGTACACTCAACACTGCTTGAGCCCAAGGTTATTTATCATACGTCGCAATGCGTGCTCGTCGTCGTGGCGGGAATCACATGATCCAGAGTTCGATAAAAAGCAGGCAATGTATAAATACATCCCGATCACACCTAAACGCTGTTTGGTGACACATCCATGAATCTTAAAGCAGCGGTGCAAATGCTTTAGCTGTCTTCGTGTTTCCCATTATTGGTGCCTAATATTAAAATTAATGTCGTGACATGAGCGTGATGTCATAAAGATGTGCCGTCGAAGATAGCTGTTCCAAGTTGCTCTGTCACACCAAATCAACATGGGCAGCCCAGTGCACTTACCTAATGCCTTGCTTGTCGTGATGCGTTGTGCAACTCTGAAGCCGATCTCGTTCCCTCTGTGATCGTTCGCCAAGGCACGGCGGGATGCTACTCTGGCGGAAGATAATGGGCGTCGCAGGAAATCTCGCTTGTTCGTAAAGGGCAAATACCGTGATGCTTATCGATGAGCAGCGAGACAGAAAACGCGAAATACATCTGCAAAAACAAGACCAGTAGTCCGTATTATAGTCGAAGCGAAGATTAAAGGTATAAGTTGGACGACACATTGCACCGCTAAATCGCGCGCGCGCGCGCACACAGACACACACAGACACACACACACACACACACACACACTCTCTCTCTCTTTTTAGAACAACACATATAAAACTGGACAGGCGCTGTACTGACAACTTTATTCACAGAATAGCAAGGCGCAGATATACAGGTCCGAATGTGCAAACGTATAAAAAAAAGTCACAGTTCCGCCGCAAGGGCGAAGCAATGAATGCGATAGCAAGAAACTGTAATGCTATACGAAGTGAGGCTCGCAGCTTCAGGAGCAATATTAATTGTAGCAAACATGCACTTGCTAAGTGAGCGCCTCCCGTGGGCAACGCGTGCTGGTACGAAGGGCTTTATACATTGTGTGTCACAAATGTACACATACAAAGCTAGGGGAGGCCACTAAATGAACAAACAGAAGATGAGCGCGAACTACGAAGTGAAGCACGCACGAAACGAACGCACAGATATACACCGAACGAGCGCGAATAAGCTGTCACAATGGATACTCTCAGTTTGAACAGCGCTCCTGTTGCAAAGGCGGCCGAAGCAGCGAAGGAAACTAGCCTGCTTCAAGTGTCGAGCTGTGACACTTGATAGTTCGCGCGCATCTTCTGTTTGTTCGTTTCGCGGCGTCCCTTGAGCTCGAGTGACTTTCGTACGCTCCCGTAACATCGGCGCGGACATCACGGTGAAAGCTCAAAACATCCCTCTTCTCACCACGAGACAACCACGCGAGCAGACAGCGGAAGGGCCCTGCGCAAAAAATTGCAGCATATCCACGGAGTGAAGGATCATGAGTGGGCGAAGCTCGGGAGGTTGATCGTAGATCGTGCCGAGTTCCGGATTAATTTAGTTAACGCGCGCACGCTACGAATCCTCATGGTTGAACTATGCACAAGTGAAATCTCCCAACGGCACTTCATTGCGAGTCAAGGTCCAGTGCATATATATATATATATATATATATATATATATATGGGTTTTGCCGGTGAACGCTTCTCCAACGTGAGCAGTTGGTATTTCTAAATCAAGCAACTCGCTAGGAAACGCTGCCTGCGCCAACGTTGTCTCTCGCGGGTGGGGGCGCGTTCTCCTTCTTTGCGAGCCGGTAGAGCGTTCCTCTAAGAAACAACGTTTCCATAGCCTACGCGCGCCTTTCGCTCTCTCTCTCACAAGACAGCAGAGGCACGCGCCGGGGCCGGGAAACACGCGCCGGGAGAGAGAGAGAGAGGCACGCGCCGAGGGCGAACGCGTGCCTCCCAGCACGCGGGTTACGCCTGACAACTGACGCGTGACAAGGTTAGACCAGGCACTGGTTATACTAAGAGGAGCTTCGCCCCTAATAGACGAAGCGAGCGAGCTGGGCCGACGACTTTTAAATGCGCCCGTGGCGCTCCTGGCGCCATCTCGGTGGTAATGAAAAAACGCTCATAAGCGCCTGCTGTCTCTGATTCCTGCCAGCGGTAAAGGGTGTGTGTATAAGGCTCGCCGGTAGCTCCCTGAAGGATCTGCTCTTTGTGGCGTAGTGGTTAGCGCCACGCGCTACGGAGCGAGAGGTTGCTGGTTCGATTCCGCGCTTCGGAACCACTTGTCTGAATAATTTTTCTTTGGGATCTATATATATATATATATATATATATATATATGTATGTGTGTGTGTGTATGTATATATATATATATATATATAAACTTAAAAATTCATCATCATGTGGAGTTGATGGTATTAATGCTAAATTCTTGAAAAACACTGTTGAATACTCGTCTATTATCCTGTCATGCATTTTTTCACAGTCTCTGCAGCATTCTAGTCTTCCGGAAGACTGGCTGGTGGGGAAGATAGTGCCAGTTCACAAGTCAGGAGTAACACACAATCCATCAAATTTCCGTCCGATTTCACTAACATCTGTCCCGTGCAAAGTACTTGAACATATCATTTTTACTCACCTTGTTAATTTCCTTGAGTCAAACCAGTTTTTCACAACCGCCCAACATGGTTTCCGCAAGAATTTTTCTTGTGAAACGCAGCTTTTAGTCTTTACTAATGACCTACACTTCTTACTTGATTCTGGATTTACCACAGATTGTATTTTTTTAGATTATTCTAAGGCATTTGATAATGTTAGTCATCAGTTACTATTTCTTAAGCTGAAATAACTAAATTTAGATCCCAACGTGCTTAACTGGATTCGAGCGTTTCTGTCTAATCGAACTCAGTTTGTTTCTGCTAACAATGTTAACTCGACTGCCCAGCCAGTGCTCTCAGGTGTTCCCCAGGGCTCTGTGTTGGGACCCTTACTCTTATTAATCTTCATCAACGACTTAACAACTCATGTTTCATCAAAGGTATGTCTATTCGCAGATGACTGTGTCATTTATCGGAAAATAGCTAACAAAGACGACGTCACCTCGCTTCAGACTGATTTGGATAACGTATTCACCTGGTGTCATCTGTGGAACATGGAACTAAACATTTCAAAATGTAAAGCAATGCGTGTGTGCCGCACCTCACTTGCATGTCCACACTATCACCTTAACAATATTCATCTTGAGGCTGTTTCATCTTACAAATATCTAGGTGTTCATATTTCCAGTAACCTGTCATGGAACCATCATGTAGAGTACATCATCGCCAAAGCTAACCGTTCAATCGGGTATTTTCGAAGAAACTTTCACATGGCACCCTCATCCCTTAAAAAGCTTCTTTACACTACATATATTCGACCACCACTAGAATATGCATCATCCATCCGGGATCCCGGTGGCGCTGAACTAACACACGAACTCGAAGCAGTTCAGAATCGTTCAATATACGCTTCATTTCATCCAATTATAACCGCATGGCCAGTGTTACCCTAATGAAGTACCAGCTTAACATTCCCGAACTTTCCATCCGGCGGAAAATAGCCCGACTCAGCCTGTTCCATAAACTTTATTATCATAACACTAACCTTCGTGAGCAGTTTGTTAAACCACCCTCATTCATATCACACAGAATTGATCACCTACAAAAAGTTCATGTTCCTTGTTGTAGAACCGTAACCTACTCACATGCTTTCTTACCAAGGACCACATCTGAATGGAATCAATTGCCACAGTCAGCCACCGCCATCATCGACACGTCACGCTTTAAGGTTTTTTTGCAAAATATGTTTTGACTTTTGGTCCGGCTTCTTGATTTGTATGCAGTGTCCCTTATTCCATGGTTTTTTTTTTCTTTTTCCTTGATGTTTTTCTTGTCTTAGTTCTTGAACATGTATCACATGCATAACCCCAATCGATACATTCTTTTTTTTCTTTCGTTCTTTCTTTCTGTAAGATCTTTGAGACGTTATATATTTGTATATTTCGGTGGATTGTTAAAATTTTGTTACATCGTTTTGTATTAAGTGTTCTGTTCCATTTCTTATATGTAACATGCCCCTGCCCTCTGTAATGTGCAAACCCTGAGGGAATAAATAAATAAATAAATATATATATATATATATATATATATATATATATATATATATATATATATATATATACATACATACTTATACATATACGGTTCATGACGGCGGTGATGGGGACGGCAAAAACCAGCCGAGACTGTCCATATAATTGCTATCGCAATAAAACCAACACAGAGGCCGCCAAAGATACGCAACCAGATCATACATATTTAGAATTAGTGTTCAGCATTACACGGGCACATGGAAGTTTGGCTGACACAAGCGGTATCTTTCTCTTTTATATGGAAAGCTTCCAGGTGTACACGAGCTGTTTTATCTTCCGCCGAAAATCGCCACGTCACGAAGCCTCGGATCACATGAGCAAGATTTACAATGCGCAGAAAGGCACGCGGTAATGTCCTTACCTAAATTCTTCCTGTGTACCCGCATTCGGTCATTTACGCATCGGCTCGCTTGTCCAACGTAGGTCACCCCGCAAATCAGGGGAATGTCATAAACCACCCCGGTCGCACACCGTGCTAAGGGGTCGGTGTGCTGTACAGGACATCCAGTTTGGGATTTAATAGTGTGTGTGTGTGTGTGTGTGTGTGTGTGTGTGTGTGTGTGTGTGTGTGTGTGTGTGTGTGTGTGTGATTTAGCGCTGCAGTATGTCATTCAGTAAACACCAACTCGCACACCAACACGTCCTCCTGCCGTATAAGTAGGAGGACGCCTAAGCTATAGCGTTAACGGTAGAACGCTATAGCACCGCTGGACCCCGTTTGCACCAGTTTTTCAAAGAATATTCATTGAAATTAGCGTCTTCTTTATATTATGACGGAATTATTTGAGTTTCGTCGTAACAAAATTGTTTCCTCTTACATTCAAATTACAGCACAGGGTATCACGTACGTAGGTTTTAGCTGAGTCGTAGTTAGCAATTTTTCAGACGAATTTCACTTCGATAAAATCAGTTTTGTTCTACAACGCACCTGAGCCATAGCGAAGGGCTCGCTTCATAAAGCGTTCCCGGTTGGTACAGCGATTGTTTGAAATGGTTACTTCTACCGTGTAGGCCGACGCCCGATTTTCTGCGACACGAGCCCCGTGATGCTAGCGCGTTAAAAGTGGTACTAAGGCGCCAGAAAATCACGAGAAGAAGACTCTCCTGGATAACACGGAAGCACACTAACGTACAGGGTATGACGTACTCTCATAAATGCGGCAGACTACTTAAGATGAAGAAGGAAGGGTACAAGACTAAGTTAGATCCGGAATTTGAAAGTCGGTTTGTTTACAAAGGGCGACCACTTGAAGACCACGGAAGTAAGGGGCCACCCATCCCAGAAGAGTGGACCCACACCAGCAGGCACCAGGTCCGTGTGTTCCTCTCATATATAGATTGAGTTGTGGGGTTTGAGGTCCCAAAACCAGCTCTGATTATGAGAGACGCCGTAGTGGAGGTCTCCGGAAATTTCGACCACTCTCATATATAGAGAAAAAGAACTTCGATAAGTAAATAGAGAGTTTGAGACTTGGGGGCCCAAGACGCTGGGTCCCCAAGCTGCGTTGCGTACGTTGCTCTTGCGTTCGGAGGATCAGCAGAGTTTGAGAATTGGGTGAAACGCAGGCTGCGTTGGGTCAAACGCACGGAACGCCACAAGTGACAAAAAAAAGTCTGCTTGAAAGGTGAAAACCACAGAAACGTTTATACAAACGAAAAGTAAGAAAACGAAGTGTTGTGTAAGGAGGAGAAAAAAATAAAATATACTGAACGAAATCTTTGTACTATTACAAATTGCGTATTCTTCCCGCGCGTCTTCCCGCGCGTCTCTAGCATCTGAGCAGGATAGCCAATGGATTTGGATGACTGTGGCTCGTACGGCTCTTTCTTTTTTGGCTTTCTAGTCGCGCACGAGGTGACGCAACACGCCTTGGGTCAACACGAACGCAAGAGCCCAAGATTGGATTGGGTTCTGCGCATGCGCCCTGGCGGATCGCAAGCTTCTTGGGTCCCCAAGCTCCTTGGGGCCCCAATTCTCAAACTCCCTAATATGTCCGTCGATTTGGTTGAGACAGGGCCCCAAGCATCCCAGCCTTGGTGACGTCCTCGAATCCTTGGACCCGGGCGGCTTCCCCGGGGTACCGGACGTCCCAGGATTGATCGGCGAGGTTGTTGATGAGCAGGGACGCCTCCCCTCACACCCCGCGGTCAGAGACTGCCATGTGTAGCCCCGTTCCTAATAAGGGGATCCTGCTGTGCGCTCCCTGTGCATGCCCGCAGCATGTGCTACAGCGTCGCTCCGGCTCCGCACAATGGGCGCGCATCAGAGGAGTAACTGTCTGGGTAGCAGAGGTGAAAGATAATCGCAGCGAATTTCCCTTGACGCAATCTTCACAGGAATAGAAAATGAAGCCTATCATCGGACAATCACATTATGTAAATCAAAATACACTGCGCCGGTCGGGTTCTAGCCGAGAAAGAAAGGCACTGTACCGAAAAATGCATTAAGCGGAACCTTATCAACGATCTTTCCAGCACATTCAAACGTCTTCGTAACGAAAAGCTTGGTACCTTGAAAATTGTTCGTTGTACTTCTCTCCGGGGACCGCTTACAGTAACCCTTGCTACGAGGCTGAGACATAAGGTTTTCTTCGTTATGCTGGCCATTTCGCTATATAGGCGTTTGACTAAGAAGAAACTGTGGGCCACGGGCGGAATTGTGCATCGAACCCAGTACCTCTCGCAGCGGGGGCAGATGCCGTGCAGCTTGACCACCACTGTGGTTACTGAGATGTTAGTCACTGAAGTTCCAGAAGCCACAACAGTAAAGGGAAAAAAGCAATGCTACAGTAATGAAATACAGAACGTTAGGTAGCTAGAACAGGCACCAATTAAGTGTTTCGAGGACCACGATAACGGTTCCGTGAACGTGGAAACTGATTGCTCTGCGCAGGCTGAGACGTGCTACCCGTAGCCGGAAGGGCATGGGGAGGGGGGGGGGGAGCATAGGAGCCCCCTTTCACTTTTATGTACTGCGTGCACGTGTGTGTACATATGTACATAATATGCATCTATATATCTGTCTTTCTTTTGTATCTGTACATCATGGAAAGAGTCACGATGTTGGAGTTTTTTCTAACGTACTTCTAGCTTATGTTACTTAATCTTCAATTATTTGTATTCTTTGTATTCTTTCCCACTCCATACACTTTGAAGATTCAATGTGAAGTTGTGAGCTGAGCGCCCGCACGCACGGTGGCGTAGCGGCCTAGCTGATCACTAGCGCCACCTGCAGCGCCATTGTGGAAGTGCAACTGCAGGCCCAAGCGAGGGCCGGGACTCAGAATCTCGCTCCCGCCGCCGGCGCGGACGGCACGTTTTTGGTTATGTGCGAATAAAGCGCATTTCTCGTTTTTACCACGCCTCAGCCTTCACGCCTAGCTCTCCCATCCCTCACAAAGTAACTCTCTTTGCTGGATTTTCTTGTTCCTTCTTTTTTCCTCGTAGGAACCCGCATCAGCCCGAATAGCCTTTAGTTTCGCGTAGTTTTTCTGTAGGTTGGCATGAATAAAAGTATGTTCATTCGCTTTTTTAAGAAGTACCACTGACAGACGAGCTGCATACAAGAAGTACGAAATGCGGGGACAAGAGCAGCATACCAGCAGCATATCTATGGCCGAAAAAATGATTTAAGCTACTAGACACAGTGTTGACAAATTCTGGCAGTGGGGCCAGGTGACATTAATTGCAGATGTGTGTGCACGCTGGTAATTATACCGATAAGAATCGCTCGCTTGTGCTCTGTCAACGCAGGTGAACAGCTCGCTGGTGCACACATTCAACGAGACTTTGTCTCAAGTCTCGGCACCGCAGTCGTCCATACTCAACGGGACCATAAAGAGAGAGTTCTACCTTTCCGGCCTTTTCCCTGGATCAACTTACCTCGTATGCGTTCAAGAAAACACAGCAGCCGGTTTCGGTGAAGCAGCGTGCGCGAACTTCAGCACTAGGCCTTCTGGTAAGGGTTCGAGTTTCGCCTATATATTTCACAACCAGTTACAACGTCGAAGAACTTATACAGGGCGGCTATAACGCTCAAATGTATGACGAAAATTGCCACGTGGTCGCGACGATGGAGAACGCAGGATCTAAACTGTTCAGTGTCAGAGTTCTTACCGGGCGAAACTGTGCCTCGCAAAGAAGCCAACTGGCACTGTACAACAGCGGCCAGCGCGATCGTCTGTCGTCGATAATGCTGATCACTGCAGAAATGCATCGGCTTTTAGGCATGCGTTCTAGTACAATTCCAGCTTTATCACTTCTGGTCGCGCAGGAAGTGGAAGGGCCTCTCTCATGGAAGCCACTCAAGCATATGCGTCCTGCATGCAAAGCTAATGATAATTTTCGGCATTTTACGTCCGCTCGGTTACGAGAGCCGCCGTAGTGGAGGGCTCCGGAAATTTGGACCACCTGGGGTTCTTTAACGTGCACTGACATCGCACAGCACACGGGCCTCTGACCCTTCGCTTCCATCGAAACGCGACTGCCGTGGTTGGGAGTAGTGCATGCACTGTTAGCAGTAGAGTCTGTAACATTCTCGAAGCACACGTAAATTCATGCCTGTGCCAAATTATAACAGACGTGTGACACAGTGAGAAATGTGGTCACCGTGAACGAATTTCAAACAACTACGCTCGTATATGTGTTGCCTGCAAAGGATCGTTGACCAAAACAGCGCTCTCTTTCATAAGTTACCCTTCCACAGTACCGCGTGGAATCGACCATCTGATAAGTCTTGGATAGTGTAAACACGAAAAATTGAGAAACACGTGCATTGTCTGTCCCAATGTCTGGCAGTACCTGTGGTGAAGCGGGCGCCAAGAGTCGAAGCGGTGGACGGGACCACGGTCACTCTCGCCTTGGCTCCTGTCGACTTCCAGATGGGCCCGTTGACGTAAGTTCTTGCACGCTTTGAACATTACACGTTTCGACACGTTCTTCCGCTTAATAGAGCTCAGCCAAGCATGAAAGTGGTCTTAAATAAGATTACCGAGAAACATAGCGATGGTTTGAATGGATACGGAAGAAAACGACATAGCAAGGTTTTTTTTTTTTTTTTTTAGGGGCGAAGCTCCTTAGGGCGTGGGTCTGTACATCCCATGGTGTTCGTTGGTGATGTACGTAGCCACCTCTACATTTACGAAAAAAAAAATTCTGAAAGTTGCGTCCTCTGCCTGGATTCGAACCCAGGCTCTCGGCGTGGCAGTCGAGCGTTCTACCACTGAGCTACGCCTGTTTTTTTTTGTTTTTTCCTTATTGCAGTACAAACACAAAACAGTGCAAACACAAAAATAACACTTAGAACCCGCCAGCGTCTATGAGGCTGGTTGTATATGCTTGTGAACTTTCAGATGTTTTAAGTTATCTATTATACGAATAAGTTCCTCATCAACTTCTAGGTACTTTAGCACTTCACCAAGTTTCGTGACGTTTTCAACAAAATGAGCATTGACAGATCGTGTATGAGGATCAGCGTTTCTTACATCCATGCGTGACCTCCATATGCTATAAAGTCCTAAAAGCATAAACAGGTCATAAGGGACACTATTTCCTTGTACAGGCAAGAATCGTATACCGTAGGGATCTATTGGGAGCTCCTTCTTCAGTGTTCTTTGCAGCACATCCCAGTAAAAGACTGCATCCCAACAGTCAATAAAGACATGCTCAATAGTTTCCGGTTTACGACATAAAAGGCAATTCACTCCCCAAGGCACGAACATACCTCGTTGTTGAAGCAATGTTTTAACTGGTAAGGTGCCTGTGTGAAGTTCAAAAAAGAACGTTTTTACCCTGCCAGAAACTAACATTTTCTTGACGCGTTTAAGGACGTTACTTCCTGGTCCCTCCCGATAAATAGATCTATAATTCGGGAGGGGAAGCACTACGTCTATGAGATCTTTTAACAGTCTTTTCCTTGGGACATTGCTTAAGTACTCAATAGAGAATTTGCTTATGAGGAACCTAAAGGAAGATACACCCTCGCATAAGTAACGGGATACTCTATATTGGCCATTTTCTACCGTGGAAACAACAAATTCTGGTATTGCGCCCGGTAACATTACTTGAATTATTGTGCGGATAAAGGGGTCGTGCTGATCTCTTAGGAATAAAAACCTGCTGGTCACCTGTTTCAAGAACAGGTGAGATAAACCCAACCCTCCATCTCGGACCTTACGGAAAAGATTAGTCCGCGACGTTCGTTCAAACTGAGAATTCCACACAAATGTCGCAAAAACTCTGTGGAATCGCTTAATTCCGCTTCTAGTGCAGTACAATACCTGGAGGAGATACCATACCTTCGCTACCAAGAAAATATTACATATAGTAGACCGGGCAAATATTGACAAATCTCGTCCTGCCCAGCACAAAGTCCTTCTTTTCATTTCGTCGGCCTTCTGCATCCAAAATTGCGTATTTTCTCTGTACCTGTCTAGAGGCACCCCTTCTGTAAACGCAGCTCCGTTTCATTGTTTGATTACTCTTTCAATGGCTACTCTCTTTCACGTGTGTCCGAATATAAATACCTAGGCCTCATCTTCACACCTAATATGTCTTGGTCTAAACACATTGAATACATTTGCAATAAAGCTTTAAAGAAACTGGGCTACCTAAATCGTACATTAAAAGATGCTCCACGCGAAACAAAGTTGCTAACGTATAAATCGCTCATCCGTCCCATCCTCGAATATGCCTGCCCCGTATGGAACCCTCATAAAAAAACGGACATCAGCACACTAGAATCCGCTCAGAAGAAAGCCATCCGTTTCATTTTCCGCCGGTACGACTGGAATTTCTCACCCTCCTCTCAACTTGCTACGCTAGGTCTGCAAACCTTGTCTGAGCGACGCGATCTCGAATGCCTAAAGTTGCTGCATATTCTTGTTAATACCCCACGCTATGCATTAACTAACGAATATCTGTCTCCTGATAAACTGAAACCCACAAGGAATAGCCACAAGCTCAACCTGACACCATTCCATCCACGTACTAACCTATTTAAATTCAGCTTTTTCCCGCACACTATAGAAATATGGAATGTATTACCTGGGTCAACTAGATCATTGCCTTTAAAGGATTTCTTGCATGAATGTATTGATTCGCGATTTGTTTGAGTTGTAATTTTTTGCATTAATGTATTGATTTGGAATTTGTTTATTAAGAGTTCTATTCTTGTTTGTTGTTCAGAGTTGTATTCTTGTGTGTGCTGATGTATAAAAACCCACTCCTGCGATAGCCCAAATTGGGCTGCAGTATGTAAAAATAAATAAATAAATAAAGGATGTGTTCGGTACTGTGCTCCACCGCAGGTGCTCAAAGACAGCTGGTGGATGCAGCCACGTACCATGCCATAACCCTAAACTTTTGTCCCTATTCAATAAGCTACCAGTTTGGTCACAAAAACTCTGCGTAATTTCCAGAGCCACTGAAACGCTCTCTTTGTCAGCGCATATTATTGCTACATCGTCAGCATAAGCAAGCACTCGCACATCACAGGATAACAGTCTAAAACCTTGTAACACATTACTGTTAATTATTTTCCTACACAGAGGTTATAAAAACAATGCGAACAGCAATGGTGACATAGGGCACCCCTGCCTTACTGACGCTCTAACATCAATGCTCTGACTAAGTTCCCCATTTACTACCAGATTGGTCGCGCAATTCTGATATGCCATTCGGACTCCATCACACAGAACAGAACCCAAGCCTGTATGCTCTAATATAGCAAAGAGGATGTCATGACATACCATATCGAAGGCTTTCGAAAAATCAACTTGTATCATAGCTACTTTTCCTAAGTTAGCATCACAATATTCCAGGATACTCCTTACCACATGTATATTTGTAAATATACTTCTTCCTTTAATGCCGCATGTTTGATGTGGCCCGACTATATCTGTAATAACACTCTGTAACCTACTTGCCAGAACCTTCATAAATATTTTATAATCTACATTTGTTAACGTTATAGGTCTATATCCTTTGACTGATCGAAGTAATGCCTCATCAGTGGACTTCGGAATGAGCACCGTGTGTGCGCGCGCGAACGAAGGCGGCAAGCACCCGATGCGAAACGCTTCAACAAAAACTCGCTGTAGAATCAAGGCGAACTGTGGTTTAAATGCTTTGTAGAATGCAGCTGTTAGCCCATCGGGACCAGGAGACTTTCCGGAGTTCAGGTCATCAATAGCCTTTTCCACTTCTTTAACATCAATTTCTCTTTCTAATGAAGCCGTTAGCTCACTGTCCAGTTGTGGTACCTCTGGCAAGAAATCTTTTCTGAAGCTTGGATTCTTGGGTGTGCTTAGAGCAAACAGTCTACTGTAGTAATCTACGAATGCCTCTTTAATTGCGTGCTGGTCACGAGCTAGATTGCCGGAGTACTCTACTTCCGCTATTTCGTTGCCTCGCGCATACGTTTTCTCGTCCGAGAGTGCCCGCTTTGTCGGCGTTTCCCCGACTACTAATTTCTCAGACCTAGCACGAACCATTGCACCCTTGTATTTTTGGAGCTCGATAGCTTCTAATTTTATTTTTGTTTCTCTTATTTCGTTAATGAATGACCCAGGACGACCTGTCTCCTCCGCTACCAAGGTATCGAGATGGGAGCGTAACCATCTTTCTTCTCTTCGCATCAAGTATCTTAATTCACATCCTCTTTCTATTGCTTGCATTTTAATATTTTGTTTGAAGCTCTCCCATTCATCGAATTCATTGCCTCTCTGGAGATTCGTCAAACGCTTGATTTCGCTCTTCAGCTTACCTAAAAACTTTTCATCCTTGAGCAGATTAGCATTAAACTTCCAAAGTCCCCATTCCATTTTCTTTTGTCTCTTAGATCCAAGCCCAAATATGACCAAACTATGGTCACTGAACGATACGTGTTTCACCATATAGCTCTCGCACAGTGGTACTAATTCCGCGTTTACGTACGCTCGGTCGAGCCGAGCATGACTGCTACCCTGAAAATGAGTGAAGTGCTGACGTTTCCCGTCGACTGCTGTGTAGGCCACATCAGTCATCTGAAGTTTACCAATCACTTCCCTCAAAAACACTGCACTAGCATCATTCACACTTAAGTGTGTAGAACGATCATTAGTTTCACAAACACAATTGAAGTCACGAAGTAGTATCACTGATCTTTCACAGTCCAGAAAATGTAAGATGTCTTCGAAGAATTGCAAACGCTCTTTTCCTTTCGTCGGAGCGTAGATGCACACTGCACGAAAGGCACACCCACCGAACTTGAAGTCGCACAGCACAGACCTACCCTTGCCACAAGAAACGACACTTTCTATCACGATGCCAATAGACCTTTTTCAAGCACCGCAGCGCCACCCGTGGGCGCGCAAGTGCTTCTGGGAAATGTGTGTACATCCAGCCGCCCAGCAGAGCGAAGCCCAGCCTTTCCAAGCGCGTCTTTCGCTCCGAGTAAAAGTTGGAGCGAGGCTAAACGCATTTTTTTGCGTGTTTTCTTTTGTAAGCAGGCGCACAGCTGCACGGGACAATGAAAAAGGAGGGGAGCAAGGGGGTCATTCGCGGGGGTCGGACTGGTCGTACGGGGTGTGCGCTGGCATGTCTCGTGAACGTAGTTTCCCGGTGTCTCGGCAGTGTACGTGCGTTTGCGAGTGACCATGTGCTTGTATCTCCACTCCGCGTGTGCGGAGAACACCGAGGTGTGGACGCTGTATTCCTGTGTACGTGTTTGTGTCGGCATTGCAGTGTGGTCCTACGCAGGCAACTGCAAAATAGCGATGTGTTTGCGACGACGAAGTAGACCAACGGGCAGTGTGTGCTAAACGAACGAACTGTGCGCAGTGTGTGAACGAAGTCTGTTGCGGATATCTCTTTCTAGGTACTGTAATTCACTGTTTTATAATTAAACGAGTATGGTTTTCCATTTACCGCGTGGTTATTCCGGCTCATTTTGGTACCCCTTCGTGCTTGGTGCGTGTACTTTTAAATGCGGAGCATTTCTGTCCCGCTGGGCTCTGTTCCCGCTACTCGCTGCTGTCGGTTGATTCCCTTTTCAATAAAGCTTCACTTTAGTAAAACCACATTTTGTTGACAGTGGTCCTTGATGTATGCTAGCTCCGCCGACGTGCCATGTCCAGCTGTGTCGGTGAAATAGCGCACATGCGATCGCGTACACTTTCCTTCGATGCTCTGTAATCTTAACTGCTGCACGAAGAGATTTGCGAGCGCCTAGATGTTCACACGGACTGCTGTGTGTGTGATCTCGTTTTTCTGAAATGTTATGCGTTGACTATCCTGTTGCGTGAACATTTTTGTTGCAGTACTGAGACTGAGTGTGTGAATTTTAGTTTTTGTGTTTATTTGTCGAGTTTTGTGATTGTTGACATTACGATCACAGCTGTCATGTAAGTGACAAATGTCATTGCTGCAGCTCACGCGATGCAGTTGATCACTTATTCTGAAGATACTGCCCTGAAAATGTTCGAGAGCAAAGCAGAGTACAGCCCCGTTGAGCGTGCGCCTGTTTTCTGTACGTATACATCGTTTTCGGACGCGCAAATGTAAATGTTACGCACGTTTCACGATGCGGATGAACAGGCTACGTCGACAGACTGCATTCACCGAACTCGGATTCGATTCTTATCGCGTCGTAGCTTCGATCCCACAGCTGCCACTGCGTCGGGCGCTTGCTTAAACCGAGCTTGCCTCCGCCGATGTACACACATTTCCCATACTGCACTACGCGCTCGCAGTGGCTTCTGGGATAGCTTGAAAAAGGTCTATTGAGTTCTTGAGTAGCAAACAACATCCTCCGGAGGTTCCAGCCGCGTGGCTGACACATACGTTGTAATACACTCGGAAAGGGGCTACCATGTCGTCGGTATGACTCTCAGTTTCAACCTTTGTTTCTTGGATCGCGAGCACATCTAAGTCCAGATCCTGCGCCAGACGCTTCAGTTGATACTGCTTGCGCCTCGCGCCTAGACCACGGACATTAAGCGTGGCCACGCAAAGAGCCTTGTTGAGCGTCACCATTGTGAAGCGATGGCACGCCGAGGCCTGGCGTATACCGGCGGGTGCCAACAGCTAGCCTGCATCACTCGTCAGAGCGGGCATCGCGGGTTAGCGACGCCGCTCGGGTGCGGGGAACGTACTTCCCCTTCTTTCCAGTTACTAACTTCCACACAGGCTGAAGCTCCCGCTGTACGCGTTCTTTAACTCCGTCATCTTCCTAATGGCGTCTCTTAAGAAGTGCCGGGTCCACATCCATTTCCGCCGATGCTCCAAGGCAGGCTTCCTCGAGCTTGTTTGCCTCCTTTCCTTGTTCGGTTAGTTCGAAAGACGCGCCGCCATCGATCTCCGTGCTCTCGCGTTCTCCGGTCAACACCTTCGGACGCGTTTTCTTCGGGCGCGTCCCCGAACGTGGGGCCGGTGAATCCTCCGACTGCGCTGTTTCGGCGCAGCCATCCGCGACAGTTTCACAGCGTCGTTCTTCCAAATGCTGCGACGCAGGTGGCGTTCCCGCTGTGCAGCCGGTGGAGTCATGGTTTGCCTCGATTTCTTTAACAGATGGCGAAGCAGCCTTTTCTGCTTCTACTTCGTCCATTAAATCGCGGATCTCCTGATGTGACGCTGTAGCACCGATCACCGCGGCATAAGTGCGAACGCAATCTTGCCGCTCGTGACCGAAAGCGCGGCATTTGGTGCAACGCGGTGTTCGACAATCATGGCGGATGTGCCCCTTCATTCGGCAGCGCAGGCATTTGGGTGCCCTGCCTGGCACCACTACCAGAACTGCCCCTCCTTGAAGCTTGCACAGGTCTGGCAATTCGTCCGCAGTGATGCCCTTGCGGAGAATCATACGAACGACACGCGTAGTCGACTCAGCCTGTTCGAATCCTGGCACACTCCACTCCTCCTGCTTGACGTCCTTCACGTCACCGTACTCACTCAGCACACTACGGATAGCCTCGTTCGGCACATCGAACGCCACCCAATGTATTTTCACAGTAAGCTCTTGCTTAACAGGGTCGATTACAGCGCAGTACCGCCCTTTCACCTTAAGTCCTCTCCGCTGCTAATGAGCAGATTTTTCTCTTCCTGGGAACGCAGCTTAAGCATCCAAACGTGGCTCATTTGGTATGGGCCAATGCCACTCACCGCTTTCAAGACGCCGAGTTCTTCCAGCGCTGATCGGAAATCTTCAATCCCGTAGGGTCTTCCCCCGACGTCACAGTGAAGAAAAACACACAGTTTCATGGTTTCGTCCGACGGTAACGTCGGCAGAAGAAGCTTGTAGCCCGCAGGCAGGCTACAACCTCGCACACCACGGCCAGACGCGGCCGCTGAAACGCTATCCACGGAGCAGGCAGGCCATGACGCGTCCGCACACCAGACTCGGTGAGACCAGACTCCTGAGCTACGCCTGTGGTTGAAAAATTATCGCTAAAAGACCTAAACAGGTATAATGTCTCCCGCGGAATCGCATTAACAAACGTAATGTTACGTTGAAAAATAGTAATACACCGCTACACGACGCGAAAATGGATTGTATAACGAGGTCGAGGCATCATTTGAAAGAACACAGAGCTGCGTGCTTTGTAGCTTTGAACCCATTACGGAGGCACTGGTAATTATGGCGTAGTGGGTACTTCCCTACTTGGCAAAATGATAAGTTATGGCGCAGGAGATACCTACCACTTCTACTTGCACTAGTTTCCTCAAGCGTTTAAAATGGCCTCTAAGAAAGTAGCTCCTCCTGCTTACGCTGTCACTGTCCTGCAGTTCCGCGCAGGCCTGGCTCTAGCACAGCATATCCCCCTTAAACGCGAGATCCCAGCGTACGAATACAGTGTTTCTCACGCCTTTACATGATGATCGACTGGGCGATTTACGCGAAAGATTCACGGTTTACCGATGATTCCCTCCGGAGCTTCGCCCACTCATCATCATTCACCCCGTGGATATGCTGTGATTTTTTTTTTCTTCGTCCGATGCAGCACTATTTTCTTCGGCGATCATGTTGTCTGTTTCAGTGATCATGTTGAGCTCGAATATGAACTCTGCATCAAAGACAGTTGTGTTGGACTTTGTGAACTGGAAAAACTCGGTGCAAGCTAGGGACGCTTCGACGTGAGAATACTAGTTGCTGGCGTTTTACGTGCCAGAACTGCCATATGGTTATAAGGCACGCCGTTGTGAAGGGCGCCGGACATTTTTATCGCCTGGGGATCTCTAACATGCGCAGATAACGCACACTATGCGGCCCTCTATCGTTATCGCCTCCACCGAAAATGTGACTGCCGCAGCTGGTATCGAACCCACGTCTTTCGGTTCAGCAGTCAGGTACGACGCGATACTATTCCGTTCACTTTCTCTTCCGTTCTAACGCTCTAGTGCGAACTCATATGGGAATGGCAACACTTGTTTTTATGAATAGCTTAGCCAAACGCTCTTCTTGTTCGCGAGGACTTGTTTTGTCCTCGACCTCTGACACGAGTTGACGTGTGCGCAGAGTGGAGAGAGTTGCGCCCAGACCACGAGGTGACAGCCGAACTGCACCTGCATATTTCACTGCACAAATTCCTCTTGCGTATCCTGCATTAGCTTGCAACAATCGTGGTGGCTTGCAAATAATAATAATAATAATAATAATAATAATAATAATAATAATTTTCGTTCCGTTAGCAAATGGATGCCATTTCCTGCAGCAGAGAACACCGATAAGCCTCTGTGAGGGTGGGGGAAAGAGAATCATCAACGAAGAACAGTCTGCACAGCTAGGCAGGTGGACAGCTGCATAGTTGCGCTATCACGGAAGCATGTTTCTGTAAGCAAATAAATCCATGCTTTGAGGGGGCAGTGTGATATAATCGGCGGGCTTGCACTCTCCGGTCGGATTAGGCCACTGTCCGGCTCTTTTTAATGAAATTTTAACTTTTTGTCGGCATGATAATGCTCTGTTTAGGTGCTTAGACAAAACCTCCACGTGTGTATTAATGGGTCTGCGACGGCGCCTGATAAATATATTTTTAACTTGCGTTTCTTGAAAACGGCTGTGCAATAGGAAAAAGAAGTGGCTTCAGTGATGCTGCCCCACGAGTCCTCTGTTTTGATATCCCTTGAAGTTGTGCTAGGCGCCGCTACTCCGCAGCGATATTCTGACTCCCAAAATGCAGGCGAAAGAAAACTCGGAAAGATCTCGGAAATACGCCTAACGATAACTTGTTGCTTAACTAGTTGGTTCAAACTGTCGAGAGAAAACTACTTAGCAAAATGAAGAAGGACTAGACATAGAAGAACACACACCGCGCGCTTGTCCGTGTATGGTGTGTCCCTCTGTGTCTTTTCTTTTTTATTTTCACTTGCACGAACGAGTTTCCTTCCACGCACGGAAGTATTTCGCTCTACAGGAACGATATTATGAGCACAGTTAACGTACTCTATCACAACCCAGTGTCAATATACACGTGCTTGCAAGAAGATGACCAGAGAACAAACGGTGACATGAAGAAGACTCCAGGCAGGCGCCTACCCTCACGGAACACAGGAACTGAAAACAGTAATTTCCGCACACCCCCACCTCTCTTTATAATTCGAAAGGCGCCTCCTTGATTTGCTCAAAGTTGCGACAAATTGAATATAACTAGAACGGATTTATATCGCGACGGCACAAGGACAAGCAAGAAGACGACACACTGCGCTGTCTTACAACAGTCATTATTGCCACTCCTGCAGCATGTACTTATATGCACAAGAGCGCGTAGCCGGAAGAAACGGAACGATGAAAAAAGGGCGAGGATGGCGTTCGTACAACATATATGTAAAACACTATCAAAATGATAGTAAAATCACTATAAAAAGCCTAAACGAAAAGAACCAAGTAGCTATCACTGTACGTCTAGAAAGATACTTTCGCTAGGGCAAGAGAGCTACGGAGGGCTGATTGAAGCAGGCACTTCCCAGTTTTCTGATGTGGTCAGCTTCCTTAAGTTCACGTGTGAGCTGTGAACTATTCCCGACCAAGACGTGCGTACTTTTAAGTACAGGCACGCAGCCGCAGTCGCTGCAATGGATACTCAAATGCTTTTCTCTTTTATAGACACCATTCTATGCTCATGTTGTCTCAACATGCGATAAAGGACACTGTGCTTTTTTTTTCTACATTACTTTCAGCGCCTACTACTTGCTCGTCGTCAAGAAAGTACACGAAGTTGTGGCACCCATAAGGCTCGTGAACTTCAGCGTCGCCGAAGACTCGCACCTGGGTTACTACGTGGCAGCCAGTTTCTCACCGGAGGAAGTCAGCGACGGGACACGGTTCGTCGTGGGAGCCGGAGGCACCGCCGGTGCATTCGTGAACCCTCCACTGGAAGCCGGTGCTCCTTACAGCTTCGGTTGGGCAGCTGAGACAACTTTCTCGGGTGTAAGTGAAGAGTCCTTTGCAGGGGAAACGCCGTATACTTAACGGACACGCATTGTTGCTTTGATGAGTGAGGAACTCAGATTTAAAAGTTATATGTGCTAGACCTTGGGACCATAATGTTATAATGATTGACGGGCTTGCGTGCAGGAGCCACGACGTGATCGTTAGGCAAGCCGTACGTAGTAACGGGCACAAGCGATTTCGACCACCTGTGGTGCATTATTAACGGGCACACACAAAGCACAATACACAGAGCTTCTATCGTTTTCGCCTTCGTCTAAAATGCGACCGCGGCCTTCGGGATTGAACCGGCTTCTGTCGGGTCAGCAGTAAAGCACCTTGGCCACTTGGCCACCGTGGCGGGCTAACTTTGTGACCACAAACTGTCATCATATTCAGGGTAGATTGTTCTCTCTAGCACGCACGCACGCACACTGTAGGTAGTGGCTACGATGCCGAGACATCGATGGCGCATGCCTATTGCCCTATACAATTACGACTTGCACACGAACAATAAAGCTGGAACTGTGAGCGCTGCGTGTGGTTTGGTAAATAGTTCGTCCTTGTGCTAGTGTGTGCGGGGTTAAGATCGGGAATTTTTTCCAAGCTGGTTATTTGTTTGAAATGTATTAACAATGAGCTTAGCAACAAGTTCCTTCTTGTTTGAATACGCCTACTCGGCTCTTATTCTGCATTGCCCAACGCTGTTGTTGACCACTGACGTATATTTGTTCGTTTGTTTTTTTACAGCACGGATACGCCGAAAACGCAAGCAGAAAGCGTGACAAAAAGCAATAGACAAGATAAAGTTTAAGGTCACAAAAAATGAAAGCGATAAAGAACATAGTTAAGAAGATGCCTCAATCGATAAATGCAGTCTAAGATCAGCAGGACACAGCCGGAGAAAGCGAAAAGCGTAGCAATGCGAACATGATTTATGAAACAATCACCGTAAGTTTGACAAGGTTTGAGTCTGAGCTTGTTGATAAGTCTTCATGACGGAAAAGAGCGCGAACACAGAGGACAAGGAAGAAGACTACACTAGGCGCTATCCAGCGCCTAGTACAGTCTTCTTTCTAGTCCTGTGTGTTCGCGCTCTTTTCCGTCATGACAGCCTAAGTTTTATTATGCGGTTACAAACACGAAGGGTGCATGATTTTTAAGGTCAGGGTTATGCTTATCACAAAATCGTTCTAGTGATAACGCATTGATTTTGGTGAAAATGAGCGACTCATGGACATTCAAAACATAGATCATGTCGAGTATGAATGGATTACCTATGTCAAACTCAGAGTTCTGTTACATTATTCCGCTGCCTGCTCAAAATAGTGCAGCATGCTGCGTGTGGACTTTATGGTAATTTGAAAGCTATCAACACTCGCTTGCTTTGTAGATGAGGCGTCGACCCGAAGCGCGGGCACGCCCTTAACTGATAGAACGCGCACAGTGTTGCCCTTTGACGAGAGGTAATACGCGAGCCTGTGAGCTCTGCGGCGGCTGCTTACAGCGCCAAAAAGTGGTATATCAAGCGAGAATAGGTCATGCTGTTGGCGCCACGTGTTGGTGCATGGAATAGCTGGGCACGCCAACAGGTAGCACGAACCGTTCCCTCGATATGTGTTTGTTCTATCAGCTAATATGCAGAAAAACAAGGTATCACATATAGCGCTAGCAGGCACGGACGAGGACAGAAAGGACCAGGGCCAACTTTCAAAAAGGTGGCTCTCGTAGTGCTCTGTCGCCTTCGTCCTTGTCTAGTAGCGCTATGATACCTTTTATGGTATCGAACCAACTAGCCGAAGAAGGCAAATGGCTTCGGCACAAGTCTGCAAGGCTAAGTAACGGTTATGACAGGAAGAACCAGCATCCACGCGTTTGCAGCACAATGCGACGCGGAAATCCGTACGGTTTTCTCAGAAATCAAAGCTTCTCAGTTGCGAATTTTCTCTGTCATAATCGTCACTCCGCCTTGCGGGACTCCGCAGGCCTTATTTGCCGTATTCATGCCCGCGATACTTCGAGTTGTCCATCATTTCGCCCTCGCGCTATCATTTGCTGGCCTCCTGGCTAGCTCAATCGCCAGAGCGATCTCCCCCGAACAGGCATTGATCGCGGGTTGAATTTCTGGACCAGGACGAACTTTTGATCTACTCAGACGTTTTCATTTCTGAGGCATCCGCGTAGATTTCCTTGTAGCGTTGTTCTGCAAACGGGTGGATGCTAATTTTCCCTGTCATAGCCGAAAAAGTCATGTACTCGATAATATGTGACGCCGCGAGCGGAAGTGATTTCTGTTTCTTGTGCTGGCTAGCACCGTATGCACTCGCCGCAGAGCAGGGGCTACACACGCTCTCCTGTTCCCTTTACTAAAGAGCCATGCTGGGCAAATCCCGAAAGCAATGCCCGAAACAAGTGCATGCCACATGTCTTTCGACGAGCATGTCTTCTAATGAATCCCATTTACTTTCAGGAAACCCTGTACGGCTACCGACTGACCGCACCAGTAATTGGCAAGTGTATTCTTGTGCTCATTCTTACGTAGATAAATTGCTGGCGCCTTTCGCGGCGAAACCTAAAAAAATAGGGGACAAATATGAGGTTGGTGTTCATTCCTTCCTTAATTGCGATATTTACTCCCATGCAATAATAGTTGTATGAACTAGTTATTCGTCGTGTGCGCCTGTACACTCGTGTTTTTGGTGAACGTTCATTCTTAAGCGGAAAGTCTGCTGTGGTGTTTTCCAAATCTCGTACCTTCATGCATATTCTGTTTAAGATTTAAGGTAATTCTTTTTGTACGTATTTTATTCGCGATTCCTTCGTTTTTGCATAAAACTCTATCATAATGTCAGTTTATTGCTTCGTTTCACATTTTCTTCGTAAGACAAGAAAAAGTGAGTATTCTGTCATTTCGTGAACATCTCTTACAAGCTACGCTGTTTATGCCGCCTGAAGGCACTCGAGTAGATCGTTCCCAAGAACCATCGTCATTATGAAGTCATCATTGAATAAGTGCGCGTACACTTCTATGAAATGCTCAACGTGCGTTATTCGCGCGCACTTCCACTGCGCTCATGCCCCCAGCCCACAACTGCATAAAGCCTGAAGCGTTTCGTCAGATGTCATAGCAGCTTCATAGCTCTGCCTAGCTTCGCCGAACCGCTGTCTATCGCGCGGAGTTTCGTCACACCTGCGGATGCGGTAGTGACGTCACAACGCCGATCCTCGTCACAAAAGCTCCGCTGGCTCCGTGCCGCCTGCCCGCGGGCGCAGCGAACACAGTCGGGGCTAGCGGCGAGTGGACGAAGCTTCCATGTGTGGATAGCTCCCTGCGTCGTCTGCTAGCCACTGCGCTTTTACGTGTGAGCAGTACGCCACACATATTCTCCGATATGTTTGTTCTGTAAGCTGGTGCCGTGCTGAATGATTTCATGTATCCTTATGCAAGCATAAAGTTATGATATACAGTAATTTGAGTTTGTGTTGTTGTCCCTGCTCTTTCTTAGAATCACTGAGCACCTGTGTCGTGAGCGTGCTACGTCATCGTGGCACTTCATGTTTGGCACAATTATGTCAGTTTGGATGCTGCTGTTCATTTTCAGTGTACGGCAAAGTACACTTAGCGTCCTTCTGAATAAGTCAAGCGGGAAACATCCGGTGTAAATGCAGTGCTGCAGCGATATCGTCCTGCGATATGTGATTGTGAGCATGGCGGGAAATAGAGGACTTTTCCTCGCTTAAAAAACGCATCTTTTTTTATGTGCATAAAAAATGAACCTTTTGTTGTCACGATCACGCAAGTAATGATCCGAAGAAAGCGATGCGTTTGAGTTTTCAAATGTTTACTTAATATAGGCGTGTGTCCAATATCGTGATAGTACTGAAGCGGCGTATGCAGTCATGTAGCTTGACTAACTGAGCCAGTTGACTGCCTTGCGTTTCATAGAACATGACATGCAGGGCATTTAAACGCAAGCATGCATGTAAGTGATACAGCGGAGTACACAAGCTGCTACTTCAACGTTATGCGCAGCAACAGTCCTTTTTTTGTTATTGTTGTTGTTGTAGCCAGTACCGAAAAATGAGCAATAACTCAATACTAAACTCTTTCGCACCTTCGCACCTCAGAGTGACGTTGCCCCCCCTATACTTTTCGCTATCACGTGAATAAAGCTAGAGGTTATCCGCTCCGTCAGACGTCAGCTTTAAAACCTTATCCCACTAAAGAATGTTTGGAAACGCCTAAGGCATTCGAAACTCGCTTGACAGTTCTAACACATCTGCAGATAAGCTTGACAAAACTTTTTTGTCTCATTGTGAGTGAGCTCATCACCACCACCAGCAGCAGCACCTTACTTTGGGTCCACTGCAGGATGAAGGCCTCTCCCAACGACATCCAATTTGTCCTGTCCTAAACGAGTTGGCTCCACTTTGTGCCTCTGAAGTTCATTTCATCGCTGCATTGAATTCTTTGTCTTCTCCTGCTTGGTTTTCCCTCTCTTGCTTTCCGTTCTGTCGTTGTTACTGTCCATCTCTTAACTGTCATTAACTGTCCTTCGCGTAACGCGTCCTGCCGAGGCCCCCTGGGCAATGTTCACCAGCGCTGAATGAAAGACCACGGACGCAGTTGAACAGATTTGCTTAGATGAAACTTTCATTGAGCGCGCTGCTGCAAGTCCCATCGTCATGTAACCAGGAGGGATAACAGAAAAGTGTCATACAGCCCTCATATAGCATCTGTCTCAATCAGCATCAGATTAGTACGTTTACAACAGTACAGTAACCGGAAGCTATACACCGCAAATTTAGTCGTGTCAATGAAGCTGTGAAACTAACGCTGTGTAAAAGATTAACTCGTCCAAAAAACCTTGAACACGCATGCTTCGTTTGAGAAGCCTATCAATGGCACTTACTCGCTTGAAATGATATACAGAAAATGCAGTACGTTTGGTATACGACCCAACCGCCATCGCACTGGCAGTATCACGTGGGCGAAACGCGCCCTTTTCCTTGTCCTCACTAGGATCGCCTCGCAAAACATCTGGTCTCACGTTTTGCCATAAATCGATGAACAGGTCGTTAAAAACGATGTCGCTGGACACTCCCTCCAGCGAATTAACGTTGGCTCCAGCTACATTTCTTCGTTAAAAACGAAGGAATGTCGCTGGAGCCAATGTTTCGACAAGTGGTCTTGTCTTTGTCAGGATGGCAACTTTGCCATAAGACATTCTCTCACCCAGTTATGAAAGCTTGCTTCGTCACGGCCCTATCTTTCCTCTTCACTCACTTAAACGACCACCATGAAGTACTCGTGACCAGTTGCCGCACCAACGCTCTCAATTATTCTTTTATTCTGTCGCCCCACTTATGTTCAAAGGCTGAAACCATTTTATATCTGACATATCGTGCTTGTTTCGGACCGCGGATAGTCCTGTTCCAGTCGACGGGATTATTTATTTGATTCCACGGGGTTTATATCATAATTTTTTTTCCTTGTCGACGCTCTCCGTATTGTACCTGCATTCGGGTGTCACCCTTACATCGTACCCTCAAATGTAATCAATCAATCAATTAACCAGTACAGCGCCTTAAGTTTTTACAGCGATATGGAAGTGTATTGGAAATAAATAAATATTAATTAGACTTTATGTCCTTGTTCATTTTTCATTGGTTGCTTAATGAGCTCCCTACAGTCTGGAAATCATAGTGCTGCGGAGCGCAAAACAAATTAAATGAAGTTAAAATGAACTCACCTACTTGTGATAACGTTGGACCCTATACCCTATTTTATTTTTCAGTCGGAAAGAGTGCCCTGAGCGGCGACGCTCGAGTATCGGCGTCCTTCAATGGATCGGGCGACGCTTACTGGCCCTTCATCGCCGGAAGCCTGCTCTGTCTCACCGTGGTCACTCTGGCTGCCGCCGGAATCACGTGCTACTGCCGGAGGTAAACAATTCATGTTGCGTTCCTCTATGAAAGGGAACACGCGAGCGCGTGGCCCGTGCCCTGCGGCGGCTGTTTGCAGCGCCGCTCAGTAGCACCAAGAGGAAATACGTCGGATTTTAACGTCACCTGGTGGCCCGCCGAGTAGCTAAGTACGGCCGACAAATACTGCCATTCTCTCCGGTGTCCCGTCACGGTGGACTAGTGGCTGTGGCGCTTGGCTCTTGACTCGAAGGTCGCGGGATCGAATCCCGGCCGCGGCGGCTGCATTTCGATGGAGGCGAAATGTTGAGGCCCGTGTGCTGTGCGATGTCAGTGCACGTTAAAGAACCCCGGGTATAGTCGAAATCTCCGGAACCCTGCACTACGGCGTCTCTCGTATTATATCGTGGTAACAGCACCAACAGGGTGCGCGCGTAAGCACGTTCGTCCATAAGCTAAATAAATAAATTAAATAATAAATAAATAAATAAATAAATAATAAATAAATAATAAATAAATAAATAGGGAAAACCTGCATGCCTTCAAAATGATTATCTTGCTGAATGCACAGCGTTGTGCGTGCCTTTCCTCATATCTACCAGTTTTATTCGCTCTTCAGCTGCGCGATTAACTATTCAAAGCCCGACTTAATCAAAAATCACGTAGGACATAGGATGAGATCAACACCTACTGAACAACAAAGCTTAAAGTCTTCTTCTTTTTCTGCTTCACTGGAGGCAAACAAACCTGCTCCATGAATCACAATATCTTTAGACTTTGATCTCTTCTTTCGAAAACAGCTTAGAAATTTCTCGTCTGATACATGTTCTTTTTTTTCCTTTTTCAGAAGACGCTCGACTCGTCGCTGGCCACCTGAAAATATTTCTTCAATAGAACTGGAACAGTGTGTTGCAGAATCTCCGAAATGTGCGTGTGCTTAGACCTATTTTTCGTACGCATTAGTTAGGAAATATTCAGAGCCGTTTCTATCTCACCCATCATCTCCAATCAATCTACATTCCTCCGCAGCCTGAGACATTTTCAATAAATCGCTCATTCCTGCATCGCCTATTACAGGATAAAAACAAGACAACGTTGCACAATTTTCAGCATATTCACTGGGAGGACATGTATAGTTCAAACATTTAGTTGTTTTGGCCACTGATGATCCAGATACTATTGAAAATACATTTCTGTGAATCCTCCGTTAGTTGCGATATTTCACAGTAATATTCCTGGGTCCCACTACATCTAATGTTGAAGTGTTTCTTTTCCTTCAATATTCGAAGCTTTATTCTGATGTAACGATCTTTTTTTACTATATGAACTGCAAAGGATCGAGGACAGCTGTGTCTTTCTGGCTTTAAAAGCATTCTCGGTTCAGTTTTGTGTTTCCGAAACTACAAACGACCATTAATGTAAAAGAACGATTCCTGTACTATTAAGTATAGTTCCGTGTGGATCTGCTGCATGCTCTACCTTCCTTACCCGCACATGAAGACTGGCACGTTCTGATTTCATTTCCCTTACTTTCCGGCCCCTGTCACCGGCCATGCCGATGGTTGCACGACGAATCATCGCCGTTATCACTTGGAATATAAACACCGCGCAGCGCGTCACAGCTATGAGTATACAAGTAAACACAGACAGGAAACCAAAAATCACGCAAGATACGGGTCATCATCGCCATGCATTACTTGCAAATTTATTTATATTGGATAACTGGTTCACGCGAATGTGTAACAACGAGATTCCCAAAAGCCATCTGGTGTATTACTCGCGTTGAGCGTTCTTCAGCGAGAGAACATTTTCAGTAGCACCTCAACTTCTTCGCTGTTCAACAGCGGAAATGATTCGTTCACTTTGCTTGCCGCATCCCATTCGCAGACAGCCCTGCCTGTGTTTCTTGTGGAAACTAGGTCACCATCGCACACATACTTTTTCAGTATCCTCGGTAGAGTTCAGACCCTCGCAGAAATATTGGCGCACGTCGAGGACGACCCGCTGTCCGAGAAATCCACTTTGAAATACCGGAACTAACGAGCCTCATATCAGAAAGCCACAAAGGCACTTCTCAAATTTCTTCGAGCAACTGGCCCCACAGAATGACTTTGACACTGTAATACTAATTGTTTATGTGTGTGTTGAGTGGTTACTTGACACTCTCTCCCTCTCAGCATTCAACTCAGTTACCTGACTCTCTCTCCCTCTCAGCATTCAACTCAGCATTCAATTGTAGCATTGTTTACTTTGAAGCTTTTCGTTTCCTATACGTAGCCTAATCTGTAGGCCTTCCACGGACTTCTGAATTTCAGCCATTCAGCAGCCAGAACGGGAAATTGATTGCAAGGCAAAGCGTGCTGAAATGAACGAGTACATCGTTTCAACGGACGCCAAATCAGCGCCCGCAGCTGCTCAAGGGTCAGCCCCGAGTCACCCGTCAAACCCCGTGCCTGTCAAGAGATTCCGAGAATACGTGGCTCAAGCTCTCGTTGAAGGCTCATTGCAACATGAATACAAGGTAGGAAAAAAAGGGTATTCAGTGGCCAAGTTCGCATTCCACGGAATATTCAACTGCTCATTTACAAGAATGACACTGCGCTAGAATTTCCACAAGAATTTCGGCGAGTCGTGGTATACAAGAGAAAGCCAATGACAAAGAGTGGTTACGGACTAAAATGTTCGTTAATTCGGGCCATGATATTTCTAATTAAAAGCGTGTTCAGAAAGCCCGACGCATCAACTTTCAGAAAATTTTGATACTTAGTGCTCAGATAAGTTGTCCCTGCTCGCACTGATAGAAACAGGGAAAGTAAATTCAAATCGATATTCAGGAAACATCATCGCCGAAACAAAGTAAATGGTACCGGCAATAGCAAACACCTTTGCTTTCTTTCAATCTAAGCACACTGCTCAACCTTATCCGTTATTCATAACGGCTCTTTAGTATATTCTTTAACGAAACATATTATTAAGCTAGTTGGTTCATGCTAACCAATATGGTTTAGACGCAATAACGCTGACACTCTTTACTGTTTGTTGGGCCTCTTTTACGTTTGGTCACCCATAAACCATGCTGATCAGTGTATTCGTTAAGATGTGAGCAGGAAGAAATTCATATAGGAGAAATATAGTGCCAAATAACCTATTCGAAATGGGTAGGTTTGGGCTTACGTGATGCATCAGGGCGCCAAGTTTTGACGCAGGTGATGCCATCGTACTGCTCCCATGAGCACGTATGGCTACACAGAAGCCATAACGAAGAGTGTAGAATCATTGCATATTCCTAATTCTGCGGGGCAATCACTAAAGGCCACGCAAACCGAAATGTCAAAAAGACACTGAATGAGTTGTGTCCCTCCAGCATTGCTGGAAGATTTATTTCAAATCTAGACATTTCGTCTTCCATTTCGTCTCCGGAAATTTCGACCACCTGGGGTTCTTTAACGTGCACTGACATCGCACAGCACACGGGCCTCAACATTTCGCCTCCATAAAAATGCATCCACCGCGGCCGGGATTCGATCTCACGACCTTCGGATCTGCAGCCGAGTACCATAGTAACTAGACCACCGTGGCGGGGCGCACTGTGGTTATGGGGATGGGGAACAGGAAAAAAGAGAGAAGGTGAGCACTGCACGCGCTAACGAGTTTGACAGTGGCGGCTCCAGCGTTATGGCACTGCACTAGGAATTCACCGTCTTCCTTGCTTCAGTGAGGAAAGACCATCGGCGAGCCATGATGATCACAGACCCACTGAAAGCCGCGGATAAAGTGTGTGCAGTCCTTTAGGTAGGTTTGCGCTATCAGACTGTGCAGCCTACTTAGGAGGGTGCATACTGTATCCAAAAGAGGCCGAAGCACCGCAGCAATTGTCCCCCTCCGTCTCGGGCAATTCGACGGAGGGAAGCGCCGTGTTTGAGTCCACCTAAAGTCTGCTGAGTCCCTTGTAGACGCTGTTGATTTGGCGTTGTTTGTGGCTTAGGCTGCGGCTTTGCCAATGTAGGTCATTCTTCTGTCTCCATACCCTCCAGCACGGTGCTGTCCACAGTGGTCCGGATGGACGCGCCTGGTCTGGGTGGCAGAGGAGGCAGCGTCATCGGATGTGAAGTGGTCTGGGTGGCTGAGGAGGCAGCGTCATCGGATGTGAAGCACTCTTCCAGGGGACATCGGTGTTGTAGAGCGACGGCGTCGGGAGCGCCGCTTTCGAACGGCAGCAACCGCTTCCTGACGAGACGAACCGCCCTGCACCATCCTTTTCCTCCTTTGCCTTGGGGCAGTCCTTTTCCTCCTTTACCTTGGGGCAGTCCTTCGACGAAGCGTCGTAGCATCCGAGGCAACTGCGGCACTTCGGGGCCGTGGCTGTGCAATAGTCTGTTGCGTGGGGTTCACAGAAGCGTGAGCAAGATATTGTGCTCTCAAGTACAGCGCTCGCGGGTCCAAACTTCATACATTTACGGCGTTGGAGTGGCTTCAGAATAAACGGTCGTACTGGATGCCTAAAGTGTACGACCTTTACGTCTGATGGGAGGCACTCTCCCTTGAATATCAATTTCGCACAGCGAGATGAACTCAGACGAGACAAATGAATCTATGACGGTATCATCTACAGATGCTTCCATCAAAACCTGCAAGTCCGCGTTGTAAATGTACACGTCAACATCGTAGATGACGTCAGCAGTTACGCCATTGTCAAGTGGGATAAACGAGCGTACCGTTATGCCATCAAATTCAGTAATTTTGCTCGAAGTGTGCTATGCAGTCTCGTGTGCAACGTCGATAGCCAAGACTATTTATTGCGTTCAACCGGACGTCAGTGAGTTAATTTGGCGCCACCGCTTCGAAAATACTGAGACAGACTCTGTTGAGCCGCCTCAGGTTACTAGCGGCGTGTTCCGGTACAAAAATAATTGTACTGACCGCGAACTTGAGAGTGGATATCTTCGCCTCGCCTTGAGGCTTCGCACAAGGTGAAAGTCGTCATCGGAGCAGCCACCACCACCGACCGAGGAACAATGGGAGGCCCTTCTCTCCAGTACCGACAGAGACATCCAGACACGGGTCCTAGAACGTGCTGAAGACGTCCTCGAAAGGCACAGCCTTGCACCCTATGTGACTTAGCCTCCATTACCCCTCGCCCCTTCGACGAATAAAGTTGCTACTCACTCGGAGCAGCCCTCGCTGCTGAGCGAGTAGACACTGGTGTCGCCGTTGTATACGCGCCGCTCTGGAGTCCAATGCGCTTTCTGGAAGCCGCCTCGGCTGATGCCTCCATCCTCGGCGGATCCGCGGTGACGTCTATACTTCTATCGGAACCAGAGAAGAGGCGGAGATACAGTGGTACGTCCAGAAAGCCCTAATAATTAACGGACCTGCAGTAACAGACGTTCTGCAGCGCAACCACTTCGTCCTTCATACAGATGTCCCGAAAACACAGGACGTAGGCTGTGGTCTTTCTCGCCTTTGTGAGTGACGGTTCTGCGCTTATTATCTTCCTGAAGCCGCGTGCCATCTTGGCGAGTATCAAGTTTTGGTAAAAATACCATGTGGTCCTGTGGATAGGTATCCATCGATGTAAGCAATAAGTTAAACTTCTCATAGAAATCGCCAATGGTCCCGCTGTTGCGTATTTCCCGACTATCGTACACCAGAACACGGACCCCTCACAGTGTTGCGACGGGTCGTCACGTTCTTCAGCGAAATGTAAAAATATGACTTCGTAAAGCTTTGTCATTTGTTACTTATATGTTACACACGCTCGATGTTCTGTTCTGTTAGCCAAAGAATTGCCAACCGTTCTGATTTCATGCCCACCGCAGGCTGTAACCTGTTCAAAAATGCATTTTACTCTGCAGACACTGACCAATGGCCTGTTACGTCCTGCTGTGGTCACTGAGAAGTCTGATACCAAGTCAAAGAAGGGAGACGGAAACAGCCTGTCATGTAAGTACTTCCGCATCAATTAAGTTTCGGTTTTAATGGATCAATGAATATTGACTCCCCAGTTACATTTATTGCCACCTGAAAAGCTTTTTTGGCCTGAGAGGTATGTGGGTTCAGGTAACGTGACCACAAGCAATGATGAATGTCCACTAGGTGTGCAAAGTAGTGTTTCTTATGTTTCGGAGCATAGTTTAGTTTGTTTTACTTCAACAGTGCTTATTGCTCTTCACCCAGGTTTCATGCATATGCTGTAACCTATGCTTCTCCTCCTTTTTGTTCAAGAAGGGCGTTTTATTGCGGTATTTCACTTCAGGATCTCCCTTCCGTATTATATTACATAACATTCTCTACTAATTAATATAAAAACTTATTTAATGTTGAGCACGATTTCGCGATCCAGGAACCGGCCAGGGATGGTTCTGCAACAGACTGCATAGTCAGTCCCCCTAACTGCGTAATTTGTCGAGAGAATAGAAGACGATTTCCAACTGTATTGAGACGAACTTCCTATTTGCCTCATGCGCGCGCAGAGCAATAATACTTGACTCACGTGTTCAGTGGTGCTCATTAGACTCATAGGCAGAGTTTTCTACTTGTTCAATAAAATAAAAGTCTTTCAAGCCCTCTATTAGTCTCATTCGCCAATTCGTTACGTCGTTGGGCGTGACAATGACATCGTCAAATTAACGGATGCATTCTACAGAGTTATTTGTTTGAGCTCTACAGTCAGACTTCGATTGATTTGTGGGGTTTAACGTCCCGAAAACCCGCTCTGATTATGAGAGACGTGGTAGTGGAGGTCTCCGGAAATTTCGACTACCTAGGGTTCTTTAACGTGCGCTGACATCGCACAGCACACGGGCCTCAACATTTCGCCTCCATCGAAATGCCGCCGCCGCGGCCAGGATTCGATCCCGCTACCCTCGGATCAGCAGCCGAATGTCATAGCCACTAGACCACCATGGCCGGACCTACAGTCAAACTTCCTGGTGTAGCTCTTGAAATACGACAACCGCACATGGCTCCCATCCTGTAGATTTGTGCTTACTCGCGTCCATGTCTTCTTCTGCAACCCACACCTGCTTTAGAATTTATGAAACCATCGGTGCGGTCTGTTTTGTCAATGCGTATAACTATCAACTTGAGGCATACAGGGCTGGAAAAAAATCGGTTTCAGGAATACGTACCGGTAAGACGTTCACGCAGGTCGTAAACTTCTGTGAAACCCTTACGAAGCCAAGCAGTAACGCCATAAACTATGAATTCAGCGCAACTGCGCGAATTAATTTACGGGCACATATTTCACGTCCATACGTAATTTCAGACACGCAGGGCCGGCGTTTTTTTTTTTTATTGAAAAGGTAAACAGAAAGTTTTGTGTCTTTAGTACGGCACCGGCTGCTCCTTCTCTCTTAACAATCACAGCAAAAGTTCAATAAAGAAATAAAAAAGAACAGTAAGAAAGAAGAATTTCACAAGACATACACACAAGAAACACTAAAAGAGTCGACGCTATATATTGTGCGACAGTGCATGGGTCAGAGTTCCGTGTTGGCGTTCACGTAGGAAGAGGAAGAGTTGATACACGCATGTGCTCATGTAATTAGGATAGTTCATATGAACGTCTATGCGCAACAAACACACGCAAAACAGGTATGTAGACATAATGTAAAACACAGGATAACAAGAATAAAACACTCTTGAATACAGAAGAGTCATGTCATTCGCTGGGCCTTTGGAATAAAGCGTCAGTTAACATTTCCTGCGTTAATATTTCCCGGTGTTAAAAATTTGCTGATCTTCTTTACTCCACTCAGCCGACCACTCCAGAGTACTGCTGACGGGCGGACAAGTCGTGGACGACGTCGATGCAAGCTACGTACCGGTAAGACGTTCACACATGTCGTCAACCTCTGTTAAACCCTTATTAAGCCCAGCAGGGCACCGTAAACTATGAATTCATAGCAATGATGTGAAATATTTTATGCGCGCAACTTGTGTTTGTTTTTCAATTGCTCTTCCCTGCGCAAATATTTCATCACTATCCCCATCATCTTCATTTTCTCCCAAAGAAAATCATTCCGAGGCAGCGGCTAGGTACCATGTGTACAATGCATGCACTGAGTACAAATGATGCGTGTAAACTATGAACGTTACAGCAAAAACAGGGCAGAGTCCTAAAACAAGGTGAAGTGTGCATTAGATCGTCGAAAAAGGGCCTGGGAAGAACAAAGTACAGTGTTGCGAATGAGTTTAAGGAAGTATTTTTAAAGAACCGTGAAAGTTCGCAGTTATATATTTACATCAACAAAGATACTCTTCAAAATTTTCAGCACTAGATATCCGTCTCATTCAAATTAGCATGTCGTGTTTATCATAACCCGGTTAAGCAGAGTATCAGACATTGAAAAAGTCACTTGCAAGAGTGCTACTAGCGAACGTCATCGACACTGTTAACATCTAACAACAAACTGAATTTCAGTTACTGTCTTAATTGCTGGGTCAGGTACACCAATACATATTCTATATTAGTAATAAGGGCAGGCACTCTCGACTTCCTTCGAGCAAAGCGACTCTCTTCCAAGTTTAGTCAATGTCCTGCTTTGGTGCTCACTTATCGCTTCCAATAGCGTATGCTTGCATTTATTACGAATGAGAACGTTTTGAGCACCCATATATTTTACGTAAGACCTACGTTTCATCTCAAGGACAAACTGCAGCCTGTGCTATAAAGTTTATTAAGCTAACTATACATTTTGTACCAGGCATGCTTTGACTGTAATGTGGTGGTGCAGAATGTTCCTCGTTCTGACTTTCTCGCTCGGCCTTGCTCTAGGATTTCAGAAATCCGCGAAGGTACATCGCAGCCCAAAGTAAGTCGTTACCCCTCTTCTTCGAATCGCTAAGTGTAGCCTCGATCTCCAGGAAGCGTGAGAGCTTTCTCTTATTTCTCTGTTTGTATCAGGTCCTGCTGCCCCAACGAGCTCCGGCTTTTGGCAAATGGTTTGGCAAGAAAATGTTTCCAAGGTCGTTGCACTGTCTGAACCTAAAGAGGAGGAGGAGGTGTGTGTGGAGTTCAATGTTAATAACTCTATTTCCATCTTAGCTATGTCTGAAACATACATTTCACAGCGCTGCCGGTAGCACTTGCCACTGGTTATTTCGCTTATATATGACTCTTCACCTCATTCTTCGAACTACACAACGATACTGCTCACATTTTCTCTGAACAGACTGTGTGTAGGCTCTACGAGTTAAGCAATCGCTTCTCGATATGCTACGCTTTTTGAAATGCCAACACTTGTTCTTTAATTAATTCTATGTAGCTCCGAGGAGTCACGCAAACAAAAACATACTCGTAAGTCCAGGGCAAGATTCAGGTTCGAATCGATAAAGAGATCGTTAAAAAGAATGTCCCGTCGCCTCTACTTGGACAAGGAACTTTTTTGTTTGTGCGTGTGTGTGTGGGTTCGCACAGCTAAGCTAGCAGCGCCTTAGAACTGCCGCCGCACACACCCAGCACAGTCAGCACGAGTGGAGGCCAGTATAAGCGAGAGGCTGCTGCCGGTGTGTGTGACAGAGAGGACAGCTAAACTGCTCCACTACTGTGAAACCTGAGAGTGTGCGCAAGTGCACGATTCCCGTTGCGCGCCGGAGAGGTGCCGTGGGAGGAGGAATGACGCGCTCGGCGATGCGGTGGCGCCCTCTCTGACGCGTCGTGGCTATCCGCCTGAAGTAGGAGCACGCGACGCACGTCCAGAGACGGTCGTCGCAAAGGCGAGGCCATAACTACGCGGCTCGCACTTAAAACGGTAAACAACGGAGAATGTCGCCAGAGCCAATGTTCCTACAAGAAGCCTTGTTCATCGCCAGGGCTACCCTTCTTTCTATTCCATCGTTTCTCGCTCAGGGAAAGAATGTTTACTTCTCACCTAATCTCGTTAGAGCGTTATCGGGCCGATATGCGGGCAACCTGTCTCGTGATATATTTCTACATTTCGCGGGCTTTTTTTACGACTCGGGGAAAAGGGCCACGAGAATAGAGATTCTCAAACAAATGGAATGACCTCTATTTCCTTTTTTTCAAAGTTACAAGTTATTTTGATATACTTGCTATAATCGCAGCGCTAAACAAGTTAAATTAATGATTACAGGCAGCACGCAACGAATACTATATTCTTCAGTTTACTGCGGCCGCCATGCGGTTGAGTGGACCAGAATAATAGGCTCACATTTTTCAGAAGTGGTTGACGCATTTGATAACCCGCTGGCAGCGAAAGTTCGGGAAATATCCCACGCTTTTTTGTCTTACCCTCCAAATACACATGTGAACAAAGTTCGCTACCAACAGTGTTTGATATTGCAAAAAAGTAAGGGCTTCCGCTTTGTTCCTCTGTTGCTCTTTTTTTTTCTTTTTTGAAGACCACGTGGCCTCTAGCAGCGAGCGCGTCGGAGATTATGCAACTCAGGCTCAACACTTGGGCCCTCTGATGAAGCACCGGAGCAGGGTACATATTGTGTTACGGTCAAGAAATAACTGAGCCACACAGGGCGATAATTCAGATTGAGAAGAATAGATTTTTTCCACTGTGACGGCAGCGCCACAACGCATAGCCTATCGGACAGAAGTAAAACTGGGCCGTCTACGGGGACAACGTGAACGCGACGTGCGAATCCCTTGCCGATATTAGGGAACGGACCACGGATGGACTTAGATGAAGCACGCTTGAGCGCGTCACATAGTATTTGTTCCACTAGCGGCCAGTGCTAGTGACACAGAGACGTCCAATGTGACGTAGCACACTCGCCAGGGGACGTTGCCTGTTGTGGCGGCGCTTTTCCTATTTCGATGCGGCAAGCAAAGTAGTGCACTTACCTAAATACGGTAATTTATGCGTATTGCCTCACAGAAATGTATGTTCATTCCTCGCTCCACAGTGGGACGTTTGCCATACTAACGTTCCTGCCTTTCAGTTTGCTGTTTATCAATTCATCATCGATAGCCTCAACTTCTTTTTCTCTTGTTTTCCTTGAATAATGTGCACTTGGCGGGATACACGAGCATCCATACACACTGCTTACAAAGTGTGGACAGCCTTCGACATCTGTCGCTTTCAGCATTGTTTGCGGGCTCGGCGTCGCCACGTGTGGAAGCTACCGGTGTAGGTTGTAAAGGATGCCGCCAACTTATTAACGGTGCTTTCTACGCAGTTTCAATGGCGTACGGTAATTCCCACAATTCATTTCGTTTTTTTTTCTTCGCCCAACAAATATTTAACAAGCTTGTCTAGTGCAAGATGCAACTCTACAAGTCTTGCTGTTTTCCTTAAGTCATGCGAAGCGCTGCGAAGATCAAGAACAACTACTCCTTTATTTTTAATTTTTCATTCTATTATGGAAATTTCGGTGCAAAATGCTACATTTGGAAAGATTATCAAGAGGAATTTGTAATCGTGCCGAAATTACCACAGGGCTTCTCTTTACTGCCAAATATATAACGAGGTCACCTTTGCAGGTAATCTACTGCCCGAAATCACGTGAAAATTACGGAGATGTTACGGTAACACCGAAGAAAATGGAGCTCAAGTCTGACTTTGAAGTGCAAGAACTAGAAGTGTCCACGGTGAGCCATTTCCTATAGCGTTGTCTTTTCACATGGCACACGCTGTAACTTAACTAAAGACGCATTGTAAACGTTATTACTGAATGCTATACATTCCTATTTATAGAAGGATTGTCCGGAGTGGTGGTGCAGTAGTTGTGGTGGCTGAATCCAGACACGGAAGGCCAAGGCCAGGTAGCAGCCGCAGAGGTCGCATTTTCGATGGAGGCGAATGTACCTTGTGCTCTGCACCCTGTGCGACGTCAGTGCACATTAAAGAACCGCAGCTAGCCAAAATTTCAGAAGCCCTCCACCGCGACAGACCACATGGTTTTAGCGCATAAAGCCTACTCAGATGTTGAGTAAATGCGTATTGTAAGGTTATTACGGCTAGTACATTTGCATTCTTTCTGTGTAATGCATTTCAGGTGTTCGTTTTATTTCATACAGTAATAGATACCGTCTAAACGCTTCTACAAGTATTGACTAAAGTGAACAGGTTTATTGGCAGTACGGCGCTCCCAAGACACAGCGACCGTAAGCGGCGAGGCAGCCAGAAGCACCGTCCGGAGAAGGCGCGCCAGCAACCAGAAGCGCGCGCCAGGTAGTGGCGGCGATGGCAATGCGACTGGCGAGGGCGGTGCTTTTCCTTGACACTATTTTAACGAAGTATTCTTTGTGTCGCGATATTCCCATTGCGCAAACGTTTACAACGAAACGACCCGTACATCGAAGTATTTTGTAGGTCCCGGCCACTTTGTACTGAAGGCGTTCGACTATTCGAATGTTTCCTAACATCCCCTGAAATGTTTTGGAAAAGAACATTTCCGACATTCGTATGCGCATGCTTTGTATATTCAGTGTGACTTGCACCGATATTTCGAGGACTGACAATGGCGAATTCTGGTCGCCCCATATATACTCTCTGCAGGAATCAGAAACCCGTACCGTGATGCAGTTTCACTACAAGGCGTGGCCTCGTGGGAAAATGCCCCCGTTCACGGACTCCCTCGAGTCGTTTATAACGACTGTCCGCTGCCACCATCCGGACGACACTCATCCGATCTTGGTGCACAGCAGGTATTCCTGATATCATGTGTTTCTCAAAGCAAGAATTGCCTTTCGGCAAAACCGGTGTACATTTTTTTACACGTCGGTGTTTACCACCACTCTGATAAAATGGGACCCGCCCAAATAATGTCCGCTATAACCGTTGAAAGTAACCCTTTCTAGGCAATCTTTATTACACGAGAAGTATGTTTCAGTACAGTGAAGTGTTGGGCTAGTTGGTAGGCCATACTTGCGGAATAGAGCGCTGAAAATTTAGGAAGGGTAAGTGCGGACAGGAAGTACTTGTCACTAACAGCCCCACATTCAGACACTAGTAGCGCGAGATAAGTTAGCGCATCTATCATTTGTCGAGAGAGAGAAACAAGAAAGGAAAAGTAGGGGTTTTGTTACACCCGCATGCTCTGATATAATCCAGCCGTTCGGCTTTGCGCAGGTTCGGTGTTTTCTGTTGATAAGATCTGTGGGTACAGTCACCATGCGGCTTATATCACGTCTTTCAGCCTGATGGTGATGTTGGAATTATGGGTCTGGCATTTGACGGCACTCTCATTAGACGGCGACACGTAAATCATGCCGGTGAAGTTTCAGCAAGCCTCCCGCCCCCCAGACAGCACTTTGCATCCGAGTGACGACCTTACAAAGCGATAGCAGCCGCTGAGCTAGCCATGTGATCCGACACCACGACCCAACCGCAACCCCAGACGACGAACTACCGACCTCGACGTTCTTATCGATCGTCACGACGTCACCGGATACTACTCCGTCGTCAGTGGCCCGTTCGCCGCTCAGTTGAAAAGGTGAAGACTGCTTGCGAAGGACCCGATGTCAGGATACCGGGAGGCTACCTAACATTCCTAATAATGCCGACTCGAGCATGCAAGGCCAGAGTCGCGATTAACGGCCAGGCTTATCCAGCAACCTTCGCGGTTCTGCAGCATTGCCCCAGGGTCGTAACCATGGTCTTTTTAAATGAACACGGGACATTCGTCGACTTAAATACGAAGGTCTTACAATGCTTACAGCAGCCAATGCAATACCGCTGGCTATGAACATCGGCGCCCATGCCAATGTGATCGAAGAGCAGGTCACCAATGCGCCTCTATCGTGCGTCTCCGTTTTCGTCGGCATCGAGGAACCTACAGACGCGGAAGGCGCCGTCGAGGGCGACCAGCTCTTGATACTGCAGCGTCAGATTTGCGTACCAAAAGGCGTAGCTGAGATACGTGAAGAAAAAACGAAGCTGATGCTAACAAACTTCAGCGTGGCACGTCAGCAAAGGTGCGACCGCCAGCTACATGGATGAAGTTGTGGACGCTTTGATCTCGGATGCTACCGAACCCGCTTCGACGAAACGAGGTACCGAGCCAACCTTCGACGTCAATAATGGCCTTCCGAAACAAAAGCAATAACAGCTGAAAGCCCTGCTCAATCATCAAAAGAACTGCTTCTCGTCGTCATCAAGCCGTCGACAGACCCCCGTCGCGAAACATCGCGACATAACGGAAGAGAATAGCAGGCGACTCCATCAGAGCCAGTACCGAGTTTCGGCACGAGAATACGAGGCCATAAAATTAAGTCCACCAAATGCATCCTTCAGCCGTCCAAGAGCCCGACATCTAGGCCGCGGACATCTCCCGTGGTTTTAGCGAAGAAGGGCGGAACTCTACGCTTCTGCATCGATTATCGTCTCTTGAAAAATGTCACGAAGAAAGATGTGTATCCTCTCCCACGGATGACGACGCATCTTTCTATCGACTCTACAACGCAAAGTATATTTTTTAATCGATACCGGCAACCAGCAAATTGAACTTGACGAGGGAGACCGAGAGAAGACTGCCTTCGCAACACCAGGCGGCATGTTTGAATTCTAGGTGGTCACTTTTAGTTAGTTCTCAGCAGCTGCAACTTTCCAACGAGTCATGCATACAATGCTTGCAGGGTTGAAGTGGCAGACTTGTTTTATCTGCTTGGACGACGTCGTTGTGTTTGCCTCGAACTGTGACGAACACGTCCGACGCTTTAAAGCAGTACTTCTAGCAGTCAAGACCTCAGAACTTACCTAGGCCAGAAAAGGACTGCTTCGCGTACCAGGAGCTATTGCTTTTGGGCTGCTTGATTAGCACTTAATCTGGAGGTCTCCCGGATCCACAGAAAGCAGCTGCTATCGTTGCCTTCGCGCCACTCACTGACAAACAGGCAGCACGCCGATTTTTCCGCTCGTGCGCCAATAGCACCAGTCCTTATTTGTGAACAAGGTGACGTCACATCAAAGCATCGCCATCGACATCGCGGCCGGCAAGTTTCCACTGGTTGGCAAAAAGCTCCAGCAGCTCCAGCAGCTGGCTCGGGTGTTTTGCACGCGCTGCTGCTGTCCCTCCCCGAGATTGCGCGCCAACGGTGTGTCGAAAATCTGGAAGTTCGTGAAACACACTATACTGATCCCTGCACCATTTCGGAATAGAAGAATGACGCTAGACCTTGGCCGAACGTTTGGTTTTGGGGTTATCTGTGTGTACCTCATGAGCATGCCTGGCACGTACAATAATGTCTTACAAAACATACAAGGTAACTTTATTTCACTGCAGAAATGGGCAGAAATTCATGCGCAATGGCGACGACGCACGTCCTCCCTACGTTTGTTACGTGCAGTGCAGCGTTTCAGTCACGTGTTCGGCTAGAGTGGAAGTTTCAGAAGTCGAAGAAAAGAAAAACTGATGCCACTTCCTTTTTTCGTGCGTTTGGCAAATCTTACAGCGCAGCAGCTGACCAACATGTCAAATTCGCCAGGTGCACGCGCACAAAACAAACCATTACAAACTCGATCCATCTGTGCGGCAGCATGGAACCACACGGAAAACTGCAATGTTTTGCCGACCAGTCCGTTTGCAAGTGCGCGGAAGGATGACGTGACTGATGTCACTGCCCTTTCGTGGCGTACCCCAGGACAGGCCTATTGCAGTCGTCAAGGGATTTTTCAAGGGTCGCCGAGCCACTGACACATATCAAGAAGGTCGGCGTCGAATTTAAGTGTGAATCGGCGAAAGTCAATGTATTTCAATAATTCAAGCGACGGCTGCAATCGCCGCCGATACTTTCGCGTTTCGGTGAATACACCAATTCCGAAATCCACAAACGACGCAGTCAGCGTTGAACTCGCCGCCGTGCTTGTGCATGACGGTCTAGAAGGTGTTACCAGTTACGCTAGCCGGTTGCCATCGAAGGGGGAAGCCAACTATTCTATAATATAAAACGAGTGCCTTGCCATCTGGACTACATGAAGATTTTCGCGCCTGCCTGTACGGCAGGCCCTTTAGAGTTATGAGCGAATACCCCGCAGTGTACTGGCTTGAAGGGCAACTTCAAGTCACCTCGCATGATGGAGTCCGAGTCCGCACGAAAGCACTCTGACGCCTATTCCTCGTCTCGCGCCCCAGTCCACCCGCCACCCCAGGTTCACCGGGGTGATGACTGTTTTTTGGGAGGTGTTAGTGCCGACGACTTCGTTGAACAGCAGCGCGAGCTGGCCCAGCACTCACGCCCGTTGGGGTGGCGTGACGAAATTAAGACCGTTGTTCTGCCAACGGCTTTCAAGCAAGGACTGGCGTCGTTTTCCTTGCAGAACGGCGTTCTCCTCTTGGAGAACGCCGTTCCGCCGTTCCGCAACCAAGGTGTCCGGACGACTCGCCGTCTGGACACCTCGGTTTTTCCCGCAGACTAACGAGGATACAAGTACTACCGGCTGCGCTCTACTGTCGACGTCAGCCATTATGTAAGGACATGCCGGGACTGTCAGCGACGCAAAACATCGCCGACCACGTCGCCATCACTGCTACAACCAATCGAACCACTTCGCCGGCCATTCCACGAAATCAGTCCGTACTTACTGGGCCCGTTTCTTGTTTCGACTTCCGGCAACAACTGGATCTTTCAAGCTGCCGAGTACCTCACGCGCTACGCCGAAACAAGAGCCTTGCCAAAAGGCAGTGCCATCGAGGCAGCTAAATTCTTCGTTGAGATGATCCTCCTGTGTCACGGCACCTTAGAAGTGATCACCCGCAGAGGTAGTGCCTTTACAGCTGACCTAATTCAAGCCATTCTGCAATACCGCGAAACAAGCCACCGCCGAACCACCGCCTACCACTCAGAGAGGAAGAGCGTACCACTCAGAGAAGAGAAGACCATCGCCGACATGCTGGCAATGTAGTATATCGACATCGAACACAAGGCATGGGATGCCATCCTTCGGTATGTGACCTTCGTATAGAACACGGTCGTGCAAGAAACGACGCAGGTTGCGCCATTCAAGCAGGTCTACGCGTGAGCAGCCCGCCACGACACTTCACGCCATGGTGCCAAATATCGCCGACGAAAACAGCGCTGACGTTGCCACCTGCTTCCAGCACGTCAAAGAAGCCTGACAGTTCACCCGCCTGCGTATCAAGTACCGGCAGAGGGTCAACACTTATCGTTACACTCTTCGGCCAGGCCACATGAAATGTCATTCAGGCTACCAAGTTTGGGTCTGGACGCTGATGCGGCGACGAGGACTGAGTGAGACTCCTGCGACGATATTTTGGTCGCGCACGACCCGAAGTCGCCCACATGGTGCGCCTTAAACCTTGTTACGTGCACTTACGAACTGTGAAATTTCTGTAAAATGAGCTCGTGAATTTGTTTTTATGTGTATTTTCATCTTCAATGTTTCCTTCCAGCGTGGGACAAGAATTTCTTCACAGGGGACGCTGACAAACGCATTTGTGTCCTTTGTTTCGTGAGACCACCCTGTTCACTTTCTTGCGGCGTGCGTTGTGGCTCGGCGCAGGTCGTGATTAAATGCAGTCGTCATGACCACCGAAACTGTCATCATGTCGCTTCGGGAATCATGGCGACCGCTTCACAAGCTTTCCATGTCCGACGGGTATGTTTGAGTACTTTCCAGAATTTACGGGAACGTCAGTACTGCGGTTGTACTGCGGTGCACGCACAGAAGCCAACGCGCTCCGCCGCTGGTCAATCTTTACCGATGATTGTGCTAGCCGCTGTCATTACTTTGCTGAGCACAAGATCGCGCAATAAAAGAGTTTCATCTCTAACAGTTTGGTTGCTGCGTCCTTCAGCGTCACTACCACGTGAAAATATCATCTGTCTAGAAATTAGTAGCATTTTGGCGAGGCTGGTTGGTCTATACTGTCTAAGGACCATAAAATCCTGATGTGCCTCTAATAATAAAGTGCGCGAAACCACAGAAATTAATAATCAATTACTAAAGCTATGGCCACTTATCCCATAGCAACAAAATAGTCGGCGCCCACCTAACGACAACCTAAACAGTTCTGATCGATGCTTCATTTCTAGGGTTTTACGTCCCAAAACCACCATTGATTATGAGAAACGCTGCAGTGGAGGACATTCGGAACTTTCGACCACCTGGGGTTCTTTACCGCGCACTAACATCGCACAGTACACGGGCATCAACATTTCGCCTCCATCGAAATGCAGCCGCCGCGGCCGGGATTCGATCCCGCGACCCTCGGATCCGCAGACGAGTACCATAGCCACTAGATCGCCGTGGCGGGGCCTAAAGAAAAGTTCTACAGATTCGTTTGTTCCTCCTTATCATTCCCCCGTCCCCGCCTTGGTCAATAGGGCGGGCTGGCGGCTTCGACAAACGGGTTGCCGGAGTAGGAACTCTGGCTATCATGTAGGGCTCGTACATGAGTCCACAGATCTCTCCCTTTTTATAAAGTTATTGCACCTCCACCCCAGCGCCACCGCTGGGGTGGAGGTGCAACGCGGCATGCACTGGACTGGGTTCGATCCCCAGTACCGCCGATCACTCACTGGATTTTCTAACGAGAAGAAAGATACAAAGACCTGGTACTCCGCGGTGCGGGTCCTGTCTCGAGAACGCGGGATCTCCTATCCACTCTCTGCTTTAACTCCCCTTAACTACTCTGTCCTCTGTGAGTGTTTTGGTCGAGAGACAGTTACTGTGCACTCCTACTTTTCGTTTGGCTTTACAAGGAATACCCCTGCATCGGTCATCCGACCTTCTTATTGTGTGCCCTGTCCATGTCTTTTTTTAAATGCGAAGTATTTCTTCACGAACTTGACTTGCTTTGACAGTATCTATCTATCTATCTATCTATCTATCTATCTATCTATCTATCTGTCTGTCTGTCTGTCTGTCTGTCTGTCTGTCTCCGCCTACGTCTCGGTGCTCTCCCGGTCGTCTCGTTCACGTGGCATGCCCCAATATTTGGGAGGTAGGGTATGAACGTATGGCGAACATGAATTCCTGATCTTTGCAGAACTAACGTGACATCCTCGTCCTGTACACCACGATTAACGATACTGCGATCAGGTCTGGCTCATACCTGTCGTGCTCTACCCGTGGTATTCGGGTATGCACCACAGGTGTTCGAATTTCATAAAGCCTGTGTCCATCAAAGTCTAACTAAAATAGGCATTTAACCCATGTCCTTACAACCCACTCATAAGCACGAAAGGCATAATGTTCGCTGTAGCTGCGATTGTAGTGTAGATTTATCAAGCACGGAGACACACACAGCCTACCAAGCAGTAGGTGGGTGTCGGACCTTGACCCCCTATGTGCCAAGCAAGCACGCTACCACTAGGCAACGGCGGCTCGTCACACACGGAAAATGTTTTAAGCAAGGCTAGTGCACCAGTGTTTGTGATGATGCGCGCGTAACGTGAACAGCGCTTCTAAAGTGCGTTCAGCGCTATCGGACCAAAGTAGCAAAAATACCTATTGTCTACAACCACTCGGCATGCTTGTGTCCAACTGTGCTCCATACTGCAGGAACATTTGAACCAACCACGCTTGTGATACGCACATTATCACACCATGGCGTGCATTTTCACCGTACAAAACAGGCGTGTGTGTTGTGCACTAACGTTAGCGCCAACACTTACGTCGTACCGTGAGCCATGCAGTCGCCACGGCGCTACCGACGTTCCTGGTTGGCCCACATTAACCACACACCCACACATGCGCTTTGCACAGAGGGCCTGATACTACTCGTAACGCTTGGATTGATGCTAAACAATTCATCATAGACAATTTCCTCACTGAGTGCTTCGCATGAGGCCAATTCCCACAGTTCGTGGTATCTGCAGAATGTTTCTTTATACAGCGTCAACTAGAATATCGGCTAAAACTGTGTCTCCTTTGACCCACTTGGCTGGGTTCCTGTCTCCTAGTGTTACGAGTATAATTTTCGTGACAACGCTCGCTCTGCGGTACTTATCTTCCTCACGAGGTATTCTGTTTTTTCGTTATTCTCGAAGTTTGTTCACCTTATGTCAGTACCGGCAAAATGCAACGGTTGTAGACTTTCAACTTTGAGGGTTGTGATTAGTTGCCAGTCATGAGTACAGAATGGCTACCACATCCGCGCCAACCCGCCCTTATTATTCAGCAAATTTGTATAGGATGTGTAGTCTCCTCTGTTAGTAAATGGCCTAGATTGACAAGCTGTTGTACAGTTTCCAGCCTGTGCTTCCCAGTCGCGAACATTTTCTTTTTCACCAGGCCGCCTAAAATTCTCTTTGCTTTCAGCACGTTCTTCTTTGTCCCTACGCTAGCGCTATCCTTGCCTATTAAATCCTCAATCATATTTTGCAGGTTGGCCACCTCTATTATTGTAGGGCGTTCTACAAAGCGCAGCTTCCAGAGATGCCCTCGGTTAATCATTATCCCTATTTTAGCGCTCTTTGCTGGCACCGGCTTGCCTCCAGATGTGTCCATGATTGCGGCGATACTAAGAAGGGCATCACTGCCGGAATCATCGTTTATTGAGAAACAAACATGTACAACTTGCCGCTGTGGCCATGTGCATGAAACATACGTCTTCCAAACCCAAAGGTCGCACGTATATATCACCAAATACACATCATCACCAAATACAAACGCACCAACTACAAATACACTTATCAAGCCACGTATTTTAAGTGCTGTTGAGGTGACTAAATTTTCTTGTCACCTTTTGGCATACACTGCTTTGAATCTGCGGTAAATGTTGTTGTTCCCATCTTTTCCTTTGTTGTTGTTGTTTTTCTCTCACCTTACGCTTTTTGTTACAAAAATGGGACTGTTCATGTTGACTGTAAATCATTCCCCCCACTGCAGTGCCTTTCGGCGGTATGGGTACCATATAAATAAATAAATAATAAATAAATAAATAAATAAATAAATAAATAAATAAATAAATAAATAAATAAATAAATGTCCCTTATTGCAGGTCGGGTGCCGGCAGAAGTGGCACATTTATCCTCATAGACAGCATGATCTCACAAGCCCAGGTAGAAGGCGAAGTGGATTGTCTGAGGCAGCTTCACTCCATGCGGCGCAACAGAATGAACATTGTGGGAAATGAGGTGACCTGCTTGCTTTGCGCACTTTTGGGCAGCTAGATGTCGGGCGTCCCCATCGAATTCCTCTTAATCTTGTTCTCTCAGTCGTAGTGGTTTTTATTTTAAATTAAAGCGGCCCCGCAGCGTTTTCTGAACATAACCACAAAGCGGTGCGTTGATGTTCGTGTGAAGATATGTGAGCCATGTACACCAGGCAATTTGCAATTTCGTTTCAAATACAGCTGGAGATCGCCCGCTCTTCTTTCGTCAAATGACGTCACTTGAGACACCGACTAGGTCGCCTGCATTTTATCGGTCTGAAAGACAGATACAACGATAAGAACACACTATCTTAGCGCAACATAGAAAAAGCAGACTTAGGCGGGAAGGTAAGAAGAAGCAACAGGTCTTAGCGTTCGACCGTTTGCTTCTTCCTCCCTTCCCATCTAAGCATGTTTTTCCTTTTTTCATGTTGCGCTAAAGAAAAGCTTTCTCGTGATTTCAGCAAACTCGCCCAGCAACATGTTCTGCATGCGTATACAACCGTCAGCACGCTTAACTCGTACGCTCCGCCAGCGTGGCCTCGATCGGCTTCGATTGACGCCAAGGCCGCGAAGCGTTGGAAGCGGTATGTTTGCGGCGGCTGACAATCGATGCATCGCGGTTCCATTTCTTCTGTTATCTTGTAATTCCCTTCTGGCCTGGCTGGTGGGCAGAGTGCATTCACTTGACAAGTTCATTTTCCCTCGCAGCTGCGTTCTCAATAATTCGTCGGGCTATGCGACTCAAAAATTTGCAGCGTTCTTTATCTCTTCACGTCAGAATGAACGAATAAAGCATTGCAGAGGATCTTTTCAGGATCATAAGATCAAGCAGTTGACGTGGTCGGTTCCCCCAGTGACGTCGTTTGTTGAAACAATAGGAAGCGCCTCCCAGCTGCTGTATTTGGAACCAAGTTGATGTCTCCGTGGTCAGGGCAGTTCAATAATGTTCGGCTATGTTCTCAGGAGCCTCCATGACTGAGGGGCTTCATTTTCTAATTGTCCAAGCAGTGTTAACAGCCGGCCCCTTTTAGTACTTGGCCATAACGTTCAGCGGTAGTTACGTAACCTCTTTCAATAATGCCTTCACCGAACAAATCTCGCCTGTTCACGTTTCATTCGACACGACGGAAAGTTAGGCTAGTAGGCATAATTGGCGTGTAAAGCCGAAAGGTAGGTAAAAATTTATGCGCGAAATTGGCTAAATCAGGTTGGTGGGTGGTTTGGCTGGTAGCCATAACACAGTGTAACACGGTGCAGCGTAACAGTGAAGGGCCGCGCGCGCGTGCGTGCGTGCGTGCGTGCGTGCGTGCGTGTGTGTGTGTGTGTGTGTGTGTGTGTGTGTGTGTGTGTGTGTGTGTGTGTGTGTGTGTGTGTGTGTGTGTGTGTGTCCGTTCCGGTGCAATCACAAGGCACTCTGTCGTTATGAGTGCAAACCATGTTTATATGTTTTATACATAGCAACAAACAAAAAACATTGCCACAGAACCTACCGGGCGGTCATATTCGGTCTTGACACGGTTAGTATTTAAACACTGCAGTGGCGTGAGGCAGTGCTGAACAAAATTTTAGCTCTGCAATGGCCTTCTCGTACAGTCATCTTGAAATTTGTATTCCCTTGACTGCATGCGGCCTACAGGAAAGTATAACAGCTATGATGGGTGCTCACCAAAATCCATCACCGGAAGACACTCTTCAAGGCTCGAATAAATGTTTGAGGTGTTCAAACACTGTCACATTGCCCGGACGGTTCATTTGATTTCAATAAACAGTTAAAGTGCAGTAAGCATGAAGGGCGCAACAAAAACATCGTCCTGTTGCGCGATGGCGACTATGGCATGTCCACACATGTAAAAAGGTCTCAGCATGCCGAAAGCTTGGCTCAACCTGTGATAGCGGTGTCATGAGGCATTTTTCATTGCCATTAGGATCGATGCTGAACGGAGCTCGTGATTGCCGTCAGCAGTAACCGCTACTAAACGGTCCAAACTCACCACTATGGCGCTTCACTGTCTCTCTGTTCTGTCTGTCTCTTTCCACGTAATGGTTTTCGTGCCACAACCCAATACGTTTATTATGCATAGGTACCAACTCGCCGAAGAAGTACTTTTGCTATAAGAGTGGTTTTCGTGTGTTTTTGCAAGCTCCAGCTAGGAAATACCTTGCTTTGGCGCAATGGCACTCCGTCGTTAGCGAACAGCACCAGTGCTCATTTTTATTTGTGTTTCCAGGAGCAGTACATCGGCGCGCACAAGGTCTTGGTTAACATGGTTTGTACAAAGAGCAAGAAAATGACGATCGATGATTTCCTGAAGTTGTACGAAAAGTTGAAAGCAACGCATCCAGCAACTGGGAAGTCTCCGATGTCCAAGGAGTTCGAGGTATTCTTTATGGATTTTTGACATCTCTGGCCGTAGACCTTTCCTGCTAGCAATAATGCTTAACTTGCAGCAAGGCGCATTCATCATCATCATCAGCAGCAGCAGCAGCAGCAGCCAATTTTATGTCCACTGCAGGACGAAGGCCTCTCCCAATCCTCGCCATCCTTGCCTGTCCTGCGCGAGCTGATTCCATTTAATGCCTGCGAATTTCTTGATTTCGTTCCCCCATCTTACCCTCTGCCGCCCACGGCTGCGCTTACCCTCTCTTGGTATCCATTCCGTCGTTCTAACTGTCCATCGGTTATCTAGCCTTCTCATCACGTGGCCTGCCCATGTCCATTTTTTCTTCTTAATATCGTTCATGAGAGTGTATTAGAGAGACTTAGTATTGCGGAAAATCTTCGCGTTAGCGTTCGCGAGTCACGCACGCTGAATTTTTGCGGAGTGCTATTCGATAGCATTCCATAGCTCTATAGTATAACGCGAGATGACGACGCGCCGCAAAACACAAACCTTCGCTGCGCCATCTAAATGCGAATAGTGAAAGTGTCAAAGCCGCTCTAACTCTGAGGCGTATCGGCCGTTGTTAGTAACTAAAAAACAACGCAAGCGCAAAAGAATTAAGAAAGAAAGACATTGTGCAATAAGAATTGCATAAGTGTTGCCGTAGTCTGACATGTCAGAGTTTCGCTTTCGCTGTCCATGTGTAAATGTGGTCAAAATAGAATACACAGCGAAAAGATCGTTGTCTTACCATCGGTTGTCTATATTAGCGAAGTAAGAATACTCGAAGTGAAAACCAGCAACACGATTTATTTTGAATCAGCTAGTCCCACAATGATGCAAGACGACACGATAGATGCGAAACGGGCAGCCGTCACTTGTAGGGACCCGCCATGTTCTTCGCGCTAAACAAACTTAGCGAGCGTTTTGCGTCTCCGCTAAATTCGGAAAATAGCGAGCGATCGCTAAACGCAAAGCTAGAATAGCGTGCGTACGCATGCGCAGTCTGACCCCGCTAAATGTTAACGTTTAGCGGGACGCAACTTAAACTTAAGCTGCACTAAAACTATATATTATTTCAGCGCGAATAGACGAACTAGGCACACGAAAGAACGTGACAGGCGCTGACCGTAAACGCATTATTGAACGGAAATGGCATATACGAGCGCGCACATCGCCGAAAACACAATTGCTGCTGCCAGGCGAAAAAGGAAAAAAAAAAAGACTTAGGGAGGTACCAATCTTTTCTGAAAACGACCTTTCAATGATACGTCAGAACGACTTATTAAGACTCCCGCCCTGACTGCTATAACTGGTGCTCTAAATAGCAAATTACCAGTATTTAACGATGCACATTAACATAGTATTTATTCGAGTAAGACTCATTAACTGATAAAGATTGGTCAGCTTTGTCTTGCAGGGCTATTTGTAAATCCCGCGGAAAAGAGCAAGGACAACAGAAAGGCGGATTTGCTCGAGAGATGCAGCCGATGTATTTCGGCTACGTGTGACGGCCACCAGTGCCAAAGTCGATCAGGTTCGCTTTTATGTATTTTGTAATGAACGTGAATAAAGAAAATGAGCGTCAACATTGCCTTCCCATCCCGTGTAGCTTGTTCATGCTATAGCCCCGTCACGGTGGTCTAGTGGCTATGGCTGTCGGCCGCTGATCCGAAGGCTGCGGGGCCGAATCACGGCCGTGGTGGCTGCATTTCGATGGAAGCGAAACGTTAAGGTCCGTATGATGTGCAATTTCAGCGCATGAGAAAAAACCCAGTTGGCTGAAACTTTCGGGGGCCCCCAGTGCGGCGTCTCTCATAATCAAATCTGGCTTTGGGACGTTAAAATCCAGAAATCAATCAGTCAAGCTTGTTCATAAATCTTTAGCGTTTTTCGTTTCTTTCTCGAAGGAATTGAATCGAATACGTCCACATCCTCAAGCTTCGGAATACAGAGGTGCGCGAGACGAGCGCAACACCTGCAAGAACAGATCACAGAAGATCTTGGCTGGTAAGCTGATAGCATTATTAGAAACTTAAGTTACTCCAACTTATTCATGTGTCTCGTAAAAACAAAACCTCTCTGTATGATTCCAGCGGAATGAATTAGTAACAACTTCATTCTTCAGCTTAAAACAGACGGGATTAAAGGGGGCCCGGCAAAACTTCTTGAGCCTAGCCAGAAAACAGCGCCGATCGGTCGTGGAGGCTGCTGCGAGCACCTGAGCCGCACCAGGCAATTCGCCATTCAGTTTCAAACACTGCCGGAGAGCGCCCCCTTTTCTTTCAACAAATGAATTCACATGGGGCACCGACTATATCACTAGACGTTTTTCGTTGCTCTTTAAGAGAGATACGCACATTTTCGCTATTGGTTTGATTCGAAACAAACATATAAAGCGTTGCAGATGATACTCCAGCGGTAGCGATATCGCTCAATGCCTTTTCTACACCAAGCAACCTCTTGGGTGTCTCATAAGACGTCGTATGTTGAACGAAGACCGGGCATTTTCCAGCTGTGTTTGAAACCAGATGGCTCATTTCCTGCTGCGTGCAGTCCAATAATATTTGGCTCACATGTTCCCGGCGCCGTTTTGACTACTTTCAAAGAGTGCCGTAGCACACCCTTTAAGAGAGCGAAGGTTTCGCTAGTCCGCTTGTGACGCGTGTGCCTCTTCGTCTCATGCTATGGCGCGGAGTTGAGGACCAGCTCACTCGCTGAGCAGGACTTACCGATAAAAGTGAAGGAGTGGCCAAGCGACCGGGTGGTGCTGGGTTTTCCTTGCAGTACCAGACAATGTGATGCATGCAGTGTGGCGAGTGTGCCGCAGATGCGACAGTTAAAACCATTCTCCTCGGAACAGATGTGAACTTAAATTTGGATTTGGATGTGGAAGGAAATAGTAACATCAAGAGAGCCCAGCAAGAAAGTGACCGCAAATTTTGACTAATCTAAAGCAAGCGCTGACACAAGGCACAAAGACAGGCTTGAATAATGGGAGCTCTTTCCTTAGTTGTTCGCACACTGAGTTTTGTTTGTAACAGCACCTGATTGTAGTCCAGTTAGTTTTATTTGCTGTTTTACTTCAAACTGAATTGAATTCAGTTTATAGTGATCAATTTAGCTTCAGAGCAAGAAAAATCCTAGCAAAAGCCGATGAGTGAAAAGGTCGCGCTATAAACACACAAACAGGCGCGCGCGCACGCACCGACAGTGGTAACCGCAGCAAGGAAAATATGAATTGTACGTTACCTATATTCAGAAAAAGCGAAGTATGGATATGCTACGTGTTAATTTGTCAACATCTATAAACCATATATTCTATCGACAAGAAAAAGCAAAGAAACAATGAACAAGGTTTCTTATGAGCTTGTATGGTATAAAGATGTCACTCCCAGGAGCACCCTGCGTAGTTCTTTGATTGAAGAACATAAGCAGGTGAGTTCTGCGAACACCAGAAAGGTGGGTAACACTTAAGAAAAGGAGAATTACCATCCGCCCGTTTCGTAGCGCAAAGCTACAAGGAAATTCATACGCATTTCTCAGAAACGAAAGCTTCTTAGTTGCCGAAAAATTCCTCCTCGTCTGGAGTTCGAGCCCGAGAACAACGCCACACGAAAATCCGTATGGATTTCCTCGCAGCTTT